>APFE030016931.1:92224-228020 GCA_000404065.3 Pinus taeda
GAGGTTATCTGCTGAATAGTGTCCCAAGACACAAGAAGAGGAAGAGGACATGTCCCGTGTTCCATATGCAAGTGTAGTCGGTAGCTTGATGTACGCCATGGTTTGTACTAGACTAGACATTGCACATGCAGTGGGAGTATTGAGCAGGTTTATGTCAAAACCAGGGAAGGAGCACTGGACAGCAGTGAAGCGGGTTTTCAGGTATTTGCGTGGCACTAGTGATTATGGTTTGTGCTACCAAGGAAGACCAGGATTGGACAGAGTGTTGGATATCCGTGGCTTGTTGATGCAGACTGGGCTGGAGATCTGGATCAGAGAAGATCTACAAGTGGGTATGTGTTTAACCTATTTGGAGGTGCAGTCAGTTGGATGAGTAAGAAACAATCTATAGTGGCAATATCAACTACAGAGGCAAAATACATGGTAGCCACTCATGCAAGCAAGGAAGCAGTTTGGTTGCAGAGATTGTGTTCAAGTATGGGGTTAGTACAGGGAGCTATAAGGATAGACTGTGACAGCCAAAGTGCAATTTTCTTGGCAAAGAACCCTGCTTATCATTCAAAGACAAAGCACATTGATGTTCAGTATCACTTTGTGAGGGATATGATAGAAGACAAAAAGGTGTTGCTAGTAAAGGTGGACACTTTGAAGAATACTGCAGATGCATTGACAAAATCTGTTAGCTCTGAAAAGTTCTCTTGGTGTAGAGAAACAATGGGTGTTTCAGGGCTGAAAAATGACTAAGCTCTCCTGTGGCCCCCTGTGGAAAGAAAACAACAAGTCGGAGATTGTTGGGTTGTGTTATATTCTTTCCACATAGTTAACAGGGGGTTTGAGGGGTACCCGTAACCCCACTTTATGGGGTCCAGGGCAGCGCCTCGGAAAATTTTGGTTTTCGACCCTATGTTAGGTTGGGCGGGCCCACCTATGGTTTTGTGCATGATTTTCGTACATGTTTTTTCGACACGATGGTTTTCGGTCCATGGTTTTGGACGCGATGTTTTTCAGTCCATGGTATTGGATGCTTCGGCATGTATAAATATGTATTGTAACATTGAAAGGGACATAATGAAAAATCAAGCCGGTAGTCCCAGTTTTGGGATCCAGGGGAAAATCTCTGTGCATATGTGTTTTTTATGTGTTATGCTCTCGCATTGTTTATTTTTCTATGATTTAGAATTCTTATGCAGGTAATTTCTATACAAGGTTAAAACCTACACATTTGATCCATTTTTCTAGAGGAGGTGTGCAACCATATAGAGCATGCAGGGCTACTTGGACTCACTGTGCAACTATTGCGCAAAATACCCTGTTTTAGCCATCATTTTGAAACAATTTTTCCCACCACATGGACCCGAATTTCAAAAAATGGAAAGAGGTTTTTCTCAAGTATAGACCAGATAATAATAGCATCCTTCATTTTATGCACAAGTGTCATATATCAGGATATTGGAATGCATCTTTAAGGCCTATTTTTTGAACTATGTAATTTCTTGTTTTAGTCATGATTTTGGGGAATCATTTTCAAGGAGCTCAGGAATAATTTGAAGAAACTAAGAGAGGTTTCTCTCCAAGAAAATTTCATATACAAAAACCTATCTTATTTGTTACATAGGTGTTACCTTTTGGGTGCTACAGGGGTCGCTTGGAGACCCTTGTTCGTAATTTTTGTTGACATAATTCTACAATTTTTGGAATTCAGTTTGTGAATGAGGAGAATTATGCATACATTCTTGCAGTTTTGGATGTTTATGGTATGTCAAAGAAAATTATATGATTGGATGTCACTATTTTGTTTGGTAATGAAACAATTTTCTAGAACTCATCCTGGATGCTCTAGATGATTGTGGATTTTTTCTCATGTCTGATGGAATTATTCACTTCTTTGTCATCATTATTCTTCTAAATAATCAATTAGGAAATTATGTAACAGAATTGTAACGTCTTTTGTTGCATTCGACTAGATATAGTCATGTGTTTCTATATTTTTCCACTATACTAAAATCGATATCAACTTGAAAGGTGTACCTACCAAGCCTCTATTTCTATAGCTAGCTAATATATGCACTAATGTGTTAAGTTAAAAATTTGAACTATGTCACTAGTTTCATACCCCAATGGCCCCTCCTTTTCCTAGATGTCCTAGCAATTTTTTTTTAATCTTAAGTGTCCTTTTCTCGACCTATTCTCTACAAGTTTGTGAGCTTCAGTGTTCTTTATCTTTAGAATTTAAGTGAGGGAGCCCCCTCTAGTTAGAAAGAATCAATTTCTAGCCCAAATAGGTTTGTGGTTACCTCAATATCCCTTAGAAACTTAGCCACCTTTTTCTCAGTTGCTTCCTTAACTGCCTTTTCCTCAGCCCATTTAGTCAAGTAATCAATGCACACAATGATATACTTCTTCTGTCATAATGGGTGATCAATATGTCCAATGAAATCCTTACCCCACTTGTCAAATGGCTCCAGATTCACTTATGGTTGTGAGGGAATTTCATCCTTAGGTGTGGGCTTACCCATCCTTTGGCACTAATCACACCTAGTGGTGTACCTCCTTGCATATTGATGTAAAGTGATCAAGTAGTAACATGCTTCTAGAACTTTGAAATTGTCCTCTTAGCAGCAAAGTGGCCTCCACAATGTCCATCATGACATGCTGAGACGATGTCAAAAACCTCTTCTTCCCTCACACATCTCTGCAGGATCTAATATGGTCCCAATCTGAAAAGATTTCCCCCAATCCAAGTGAATGGGGCACTTTCCCTAACAATCTTGATTTTATCCATCGAGGATAAATTAGGAGGGAATCTCCCAACAACCAAGTAGTTAGAAATTTCAACAAACCAAGGAGAAAGCATTGACATGGAAAATAGGTGTTCGTTTGGGAGTTTATCATCCACCATCTCTTCCTTTTTTGCAAGCAAGGTTAGTCTTGACAAGAAATCTTCAACCACATTATCATTCCATGATAATCAAATTGTTGTAATTATAACAACCATGTAATTATCCTAGCATTGACATTATGTATATTAATTAAATACTTAATGGTTGCATGATCAATGTGAAAAAACATTTGATAAGCAGTGATATAATGCCTAAACTTATTCAAATAATCTACCACGACCAAAAGTTCCCTTTTAGCGACAGTATAATTTAACTCAGCGTTAGAAAGGTTCTTACTAATGAAATAGATATCATAAGGAAATTTATCTTCCACTTGTCTGAAGGTCTCCCCTACAACTTTATCTGAGGCATCTATGTGTATGTGGAAAGGTAATTCCCAATTGGGACCTCTAGCGATGGGTGTAGTGGTCAGCATGTCTTTTAGTACTTTGAAGGCTTCTTGACAGTTGTTTGTCCAAAAAAAATCTAAATATTTAGCCAGTAGTCCAAACAAGGGTAGAAGTCAGTTTACTAAAGTTTTTAATGAACTTTCTATAATACCCAGCTAATCCAAGAAAACTCCTTACATGTCCTTTTTGCTTAGGGATAGAGACCCTTTTTATGCTAGAAATTTTGTTTGGGTCATCCTCTATCCCTTCCTTGGATACAGAATGGCCAAGTAGAGTCCCTACATTCATCAAAAAATCACGTTTCTCAAGACTCAATGAAAGATTCATTTCAATGCATTTCTTTAAGACTTTTCACATATTAGAAAGACCTTCTTGGAAGTCACATTCATAAGCAGTGAATTCATCCCATGTATATCTCGACAATATCATGAACATGTTTAGAAAAGATACTTAGAACTGCCCTCTGGAAAGTAGTAAGGGCATTGCATAGACCGAATGGAAGGACTCTATAGGTAAAGGTACCCCAAGTACATGTGAATGTGGTCTTATGTTGGTCTTCAGGGCTGATATATATTTGGTTGTACCCAGAAAATCCGTCCGGGAAGGAGAATAATTTATTCCCAACAAGGCCATCTAGGACCTGGTCAATGAATGGAAAAGGAAAATGATCCTTCTTTGTAGCCTTTTTAAGCTCTCAATAGTCAACACAGATCCTCCACTTCCCTTTTTTCTTGGGGACTAAAACAAGAGGGCATACCCACTCACTATCTGAAATGGGATATATGAACCCTGCATCCAGTAGATTTTGTAATTCCTCTTTCACAATGTCCTTAAGAGTTGGGTTCATCTTTCTCTGGGGTTGGTGCACATGCTTGCATCCCTTTTTGATGTAAATATGATGAGTATAGCCTAAGGAATGTAGACCTTTAATTTCCTTATAATCCTAATAAAAAGCATCTAGGTGTTGCCTCGACACACTACATAATTGTTCTTCCAGCTTAGCTAAGAGAGAGGGGTTGATATTTAGAGTTCTAGATGGGCCAATCTCCACAACAATGGAATGTTCTAGGCTACAGTCAACAGAGCACAAAAAATTCCAAGTATTACTCTCAGATTCTTTCATCAGTTCATCAACTGGTATGCTAGTGGGGGGTTGATTCTGTAAGATATGGTCAATAATGTCATCTTCATCAAGTTTCCCTCCCCTTATAACAATGTCCAATGTGTAGATTGGATAGGGGGTTTTCTAATAAAATTGTTCCTCTTCCTCATCCTCTAACCATAAGGGTAAATAATGTTCAATAGAGGGTTGAGCAGTAGGATACAACACAAGTTGTTTTGATAAATGTCCATTCTTAATAGTCATGTTCCCAGCCCTACAACTAATATAAGCATTAGCAGTAGCCAACCAAGATATTCCTAGGATGAGAAGATGGCCATTAAACTTGGTTTTAGAGGACCAGAAAATTAGTGGGGCATTCCTAGGAGTCAATGGAGATCATGACATCCTCAATAACTCCCACAAGAGCTATTGTCAATCTATCTGCAAGATGTAGCATTGTAGTGGTCTTCCTCAAAGCCCCTTGGAGATTTAGCTTCAGCATGATTTCCATGGTCATAACATTGATTACAGCTCCAATATCAATCAAGGTATTAGGGACCATAATGCCATTGATGTGCACATCCACTATTGGGATACTAGGATCCAAGTACGTCGATGAGATTACTCTTCCAAGAATCAGATCAGATATTTGTCCAACAACATTGAGGTTGGGTGTATATCTTCTTCTTCTCCTTTGGAACATTTCTCCTTAATAAGATTGTTGTAAATGGGAACAATTTTGATGGCCTAGAGAAGGGTTATCTTGACACAAAATTTCTTCAATTCTCTCAAAAGTTCGAGCTCTTTTGGGGTGTGTTGGTTAGGGTGGACCAACCTTTCAGAATAAGGAGATGCATTGGTTTGAGGGGAATTCGACTCTGTAATTTGTTTATTATTAATAAATCAGTGTTGTGGGCATAATTATATAAACAGCTCGTGAAGGCCCCAAATGCTTGTTTTTATCTGTATTCGGATGATATTGGTGTTGGCTCTTTGTACTTTATAATAGAAATATTGTGTTAAAGGATCAGTCGGCGAGTTCATTCCATTGTTTTGGTTCCGCAAGCAGAAAACCCAAAATACACTAAGTATCGAGCACAAAACAGATTCGGATTTAGAATCTGGGCTTCAAATTATCATGGGCATAAGCTTTTAACACTATTGGGTCCATGGAACCACATCACATTGCTCAAGTGTGAAAGAATTGACTTGTTGCATCGCCGAATTCCGAAATCGTGACATAACTAGATCCAAAATGTTATAGAGACATGTTGATAGTCTATCTAATCTACAACCGATATCGCACTGCACTTTAAAGCTCAAGGTGTCAGGAAGTTGGACTTTGTGACTTGTGATCAGGTGATCAAACCTCAGCCATTGGATCGCGATCAATCGCAATTGTTGGATCGCTGGACAAACCCGCTACAGTGGATGGTTATCAGGCACGTGGAAAGCCATAAGTGTTTTTAAGTGGTCCAGCCCTGATTCCATTGAGGATGAGCCACGTAGCAAGATGGAATAGAACGAAACCATATATCGGGTGGTTAAATCCCAATATATTGAACCACCCGAAACCTTGGACAACCGTCAGATCTCGTGGCTCTAGATTGATGGCCATCAGCGCTCGGCGCATTGACTTCCACATACGATAAGTGCGCCAATAAACAAAAGGTAAATATCAATGTTTTAGTGGGTTTTCAATGTATTTCAGTTAAAAAGGAAAACAGTCAGATATAGTTAAAAAGTTATATCCATGGGGTGATTTGGGGTTTTTGTGAGTCTTGCATACGCATTGCGTCATTTGTGGTATCAGAGCAGAAGAAAGAGTTGTTTGCAGTGAAAATGTCGCCAAGGAGAGGCATTGGTCCAGGAAGACCTGAACCAAATGAAATTCTACTAGAAGAAGTACGGAGTCTACGTACAAGAATGGAGTCAATTGAGACTGCCCAAAGAAGAGCACCTAATGAAGGAGATGAAAATTCTTCAGAAGAATCTCCTGTAGAGGAGGCAGTAGAAGAAGACAATGAAACTACCAAAGTCATCAAGATGTTGGTGAAAGTAGGAGGAAAACCTATGATGGAAATTCCTATGTATGAAGGGAGTCTGAATGCAGAAGAGCTAATGGATTGGATTAGATCCTTAGACCAGTAATTTGACTATGAAGAGGTTGATGATAGGAAGATGGTGAAGTTTGTAGTTACCAGATTGAGGGGTCATGCAGCTATCTAGTGGGATGAGTTATAGAAATCAAGAACGAGGAAAGGGAAGTCCAAGATCAAGCTATGGGACAAAATGGTAAGTAAAATGAAAGTCAAGTTTTTACCTAAAGACTATCATTTGAATCTTTTTAAGCAATTGCAAAATTTAAGGCAAAAATGAAACTCTGTTAAAGAATATATAGAAGAGTTTTATAGATTGAATATTAGAGCAGGGCATGTAGAGGATGATGTGGAAAAGGTAGCTAGATATATCAATGGCTTAAGGTATGATATACAAGATGAAATTAGCTTGTTACGTCTGAAAACTATTGAGGATGCCTATTAAGCAAGTTTGAAGGCAGAAGAGAAGATCTTGAGGAAACAGAGTCAAAGGAATAGAGGAAAAAGCTCAGTAAGAGGTAGAGGAACTACCAGACCAAGGGGACAACAACATCAGCATGAAGTAGGAAGCTCAAGTAGCAGACCACCACAGAGGGGAGAATCTAACAGAGGAATATTTGTGCCTAGAGGAAGAGGGCGAGGAAGAGATGTTCGGTGTTATACATGTGGAGAATGGCGACAGATGTCATGGGATTGTCCTCATAATAAACCAACAAGTCAGAGGAATGTGAATGTGGCTAAGGAAAATCCAGAACCACCTCAACTTGTGGAAAAGGAAGAACCCCATGAAGAAGTTGAATCTCTGTTATTGAGAAGGACTTTGCTTAGGGTAGAACTAGAGATTGGAGAACCAGCAAAGAGGAAGAATTTTTTTAGAACAAACTATAAATCCAAATGTAATTGTTGCAAAGTAATAATTGACAATGGAAGCACTGAAAATCTTGTTTCTACAAAGATGGTGGACAAGCTCAAACTAGCAAATACCATGCACCCTACTACTTACAAGGTATCATGGTTACAGAAGGCACATCAAATTATTGTGACAGAACAATGCAAGGTGGAGATACAAATTGGTACGTATAAAGATGTGATATTATGTGATGTAACGCCCATGGATGTATGCCATTTATTGTTGGGAAGACCATGACAATTTGATCGAAAAGCTATTCATGATGGAAGGAGAAACACTTATACTTTGGAGAAGGATGGAACTAAATGCACATTACTGCCATTGAAGGATGATGCTGACAAAGGAACACCTGGAAGTAGTATTATGTTGATAAGTGGAAAGGAGCTATAGTAGGAAGTAGTGAAGGATGAGGAGTTGCATTTTGCTATTGTGGGAAGACCAAAGGTAATTTTCACTTCCACAAACTTGGATGATTTGCCTGAGAAGTTAAAATTTTGTTAGATGATTTTGCTGATATTATTGTGGATGAGTTGCCAAATGCATTGCCACAAATTAGGAGTATTAGTCATCATATTGACTAATACTAGGAGAAAGTTTTCCAAATAAAGCAGCATACAGATTAACTCCCCAAGAGAATGCAGAAGTTGGAAGACAAGTGCGAGAGCTGATGGATAAGGGGCTAATCAGAGAAAGTCTTAGTCCATGTGTTGTACCAACAGTACTCAGTCCAAAGAAAGGAGGAGAATGGTGCATGTGCACAGATTCTAGAGCCATCAACAAGATCACTATCAAGTATAGATTTCGTTTGTCACGTATGGATGATTTAATGGACTATTTGAGTGGATCAAAATACTTTACTAAAATAGATTTGAAGAGTCGATATCATCAAATAAGAATCCGAGAAGGCAATGAGTGGAAGACCACATTTAAAACAAACTATGGGTTGTATGAGTGGTTAGTGATGCCTTTTGGACTCACTAATGCACCTAGCACATTCATGAGATTAATGAATGAAGTCTTGAAGGAATATGCAGGAAAGTTTGTTATTGTTTATTTTGATGATATTCTAGTTTTTAGTAAAAGTAAAGAAGAGCATTTAGAGCATCTTAATTTGGTTCTAAGAACTCTACAAAAAGAGAAACTACTAATAAATATGAAGAAATGTAGTTTCAAGAAGGAAGAATTGGTTTACTTGGGATTTGTAGTTTCTAAAGAGGGCTTGAAGATGGATCCAGAGAAAGTCCAAGCAATTTGGAAGTAGCCTACTCCCAGAAGTATATTTGAGGTAAGAAGCATCCATGGACTTGCAAGTTTTTACAGAAAGTTTATCAAAATATTTAATCAGATTTGTGCACCCATTCTTGAAACAATCAAGGAGATCAATCAGCCATTCAAGTGGATAGAAGCAATAGACAGAAATTTTAATTTTCTGAGGAAGAAGATCACAGAGGAACCAATTTTGGCTTTGCCTGATTTTGAGAAAGTCTTTCAAGTAGAAACATATGCTAGTGGAGTCGCAGTTGGAGCAGTCCTGAGACAGGAGAAAATACCAATAGCATACTTCATTAAGAAATTGAATGATGCAAAGAAGAAAAATTTTTCTTATGATAAAGAGTTTTATGCTATTGTGCAAGCCTTAAAGAAATGCAGACATTATTTGTTGCCAAAGGAATTCACATTGTATTTAGACAATCATGCCTTACAGTGCATTAAAACCAGCTGAAGCTGAATCAGAAACATGCTAAGTGGGTAGAATTTCTACAAAGCTTTACTTTTGTAATAAATCACAAGAGTGGTAAGTCAAATAAAGTAGCAGATGCATTGAGCAAGGTAAGTTTTATTGTGCAAGAATTCAGAGTGGGTGTTGTAGGATTTGAGGAAATGATTGAAATGTACAAGGATGATGCAGATTTCAAAGATATTTATACAACAATTCAGAATCCAATGAGTCACAACAGAAGTTAGTGGTTGGACTATCTTATTCAAGGAGGCCTATTGTTTAAAAGAAACAAGTTGTGTATTCCCAAATGTTCCATGAGGGAAAACATAATAAAGGAGAAACATAGTGGATGATTATCTGGTCACTTTGGACAAGATAAAACCTTTGCTCAGGTGAATGCTTTTTATTATTGGCCAAAAATGTAGACTAATTTTAAGAAGTTTGTTGAGAAGTGTAGGATATGTCAGCATGCAAAACGAAGGAGTCAGAATATAGGATTGTATCATCCACTGCCAATACCAAACTGACCATGGCATGCAGTTAGCATAGATTTTGTTTTGGGAATACCTAAAACTCAGAGAGGGAATGATTCTATTTATGTTGTGGTAGATAGATTTTCTAAAATGGCACATTTCATTGCTTGTACGAAGACTAGTGATGCAACACATATAGATAATCTATTTTTTCAGAAATTGTAAGATTACCTGTAAGCATTGTGTCTGATAGAGATACAAAGTTTGTTGGGAATTTTTGAAGAACTCTTTGGAAGAAGATGGGAGCTAACCTTAGTATTAGTTCAGTATACCATCCTCAAACAAATGGATAGATCAAAGTAGTAAACAGGAGCTTGGGGAATATATTGAGAAGTTTAGTGTATCAAAATCCTAAGCAATGGGATTTAGCACTAGCTCAAGCTGAGTTTGCTTACAATGATACTCCAAAATAAAGCACTCTAATGAGTCCATTTCAAATTGTCTTTGAAATGCATCGAAGAGGTGTGTATGAGCTCAGGAATTTTGGAAAATAGGAAACCAAGAGTACAAAATTTGAAGAATTTGCAGAATAGATGCAGAGATTATAGGAAGAAGTCAAAGGAAAATTGCAAGAAAGCATCAACAAATATAAATAGAGGGTAGATATGAAAAGAAGAGAGAAAGAATTCCAAGTGGGAGACTTAGTGATGGTGCATTTGAGGAAAGAGAGATTTCCTACTAAAACTTACAACAAATTGAAAATGAAAAAGATAGGACCATGTAAAATTGTAAGGAAGTTTTCACCTAATGCATATGAAATTGAGTTGCCAAAAGGGAATGGAATATCCCCCATCTTTAACGTTGTAGATTTGTATCCATATGAAGAGGCAAAGACAGAGCTATAGGGGGAAACTACAGGAGATGAAGTTCAAACTATGAACTGGGAAGAACAAATGCCAAAGAAAACTAAGAAGGAAGTGGAAGCTATTTTGGAGAAAAGAGTATCCAAAAGAACCAGAGAATGGACTTATTTCCAATATCTAGTCAAATGGAAATGAAAACCATTGGAGGATGATAGTTGGTTGACAACATTAGAATTGCAGAAGTATGGAGTAAGTCCTGAAATTTTGAAGGGCGATTCTTTTCTTCCTCGAGAGTTTGATGCAAGAGCATTCAGACTTAGCCAGCAATGTGAAAGTTTGTTCACATGTTGTGGCTAAACAAGTGAATTTCATTGACCTGATGGGTCAAAAATCAGTTTTACTAAGAGGGTTTGATCTCTCAAGAAATGAGTTGTATTTCATTATTGTAATAAGTTAGAAATTGTCTTATTTTAGGCTCAAAAATGAGTTATTAGCATAGGTGTGAGATAGAGCTAGGAATTAGAAGATTTGTTGCTAGATTTATTAAAAATATGGATTGAATTGTTAGATACAGTTAGAGTCGTATTCGACTTATAAAAAGGAGGACAAATGTAATGAAATGGAGAGAGGATTAAGGGGTGGATTTACTAGACCAAGAGCAAGATAGTGGATGGATTGTATTTTTGAGACAAAGGTCTTTATTTGTGCAATCAGGCCTAAGGCCGAGACTCTGTAATTTGTTTATTATGAATAAATTAGTGTTGTGGGCATAATTATATAAACAGCCCGTAGAGACCTCAAATGCTTGTTTTTCTCTGTATCGAATGATATTGGTGTTGGTTCCACAAGCGGAAAACCCCAAATACACTAAGTATCGGGTGCAAAACAGATTCGGATTTAGAATTCAAACTTCAAATTGTTATGGGCAGAAGTTTTTAACGCTATCGGGTCCGTGGAACCACATTGCATCACTCCAGTGTAAAAGAATTGACTTGTTGCATTGCCGAATTTCGAAATCGTGACATAACCAGATCCAAAATGTTATAGAGATGGGTTGATAGTCTATCGGGTCTGCAAGCGATATCGAATTTCACTTTAAAGCGCAAGGTGTCTGGTAGTTTGACTTTGTGACTTGCAATCGGGCGATCAAACCTCAGTCGTTGGATCGCGATCGTTGGATTATTGGACAAACCTGGTACAGTGGATGGTTATCAGGCCCATGGAAATCCGTAACCAGTTTTAAGTGGTCTGACCCCGATTCCATTGAGGAGGTGCCACGTAGCAAGGCAGAATAAAACGAAACCATATATCGGGTGGTTAAACCCCGATATATTGAACCACCCGAAACCTTGGACAACCGTGAGATCTCGCGGCTCCAGATCAATGGCCATTATCACTCGGCACATTGACTTCTACGTACGATAAGCGCGCCAATAAAAAAAAGGTAAATATCAATGTTTTTAGTGGGTTTTCAATGTATTTCGGTTGAAAGGGAAAACAATGAGATATAGTTAAAAAGGGTGATCTGCGAGGTGATTTGGGGTTTTGTGAGTCTCGCTTCCACGCCGCATCAGAGACCACTCCTTCAGCTAAGTATAAATAGAAAAATAAGTCACAATTGCAAGGAGATGAACATGGTTCTACTATAGAAGTGAAAGTGCCATACATTCAATGTAAATGCTGAATTGAAATTGCATGAAAAGAAAAAGGATATTCTATTTGCATCAGTAAACCATGCTATTCTATTTGCATACCTAATCAATGTAACAACCTACTTGCATGAATCATCTATCTATTTCCACTTTCTTGAAAATCAGAAATTCAACCTTCAATAGAATGAAAAAATGCTAGTTATAATTCTATTTGTTGTCGTATGGTTGCAGTGAGGAGAAAATGGAGTTGGAGTATTCTTAGAATCTTTCCAGGGCATTAAATCAAGGCTTGTGGACCATTATTCAACTTCAATACTCAAAGGCCAAAATCTAGAGTAAATTTGGTTGAATAAAACAATGCTATAGGTATGCTATAGGAAGGGCTACATCAGGCCTTGTATTTCTAAAAGAAGCTCTGTATTACTATGGAGGGGGTACGAGAAATTTTTAAGGATGATAATGGTGTCTTGAAGGTAGAAGAGGGTGTGTGAAGGTAGAAGAAGGTGGGTGAAGGGTGTGGGAGTCCCTTGGCAAGGCCTAGTACCCCTCAGAGGTCTATCTTTCACCAAATTGTGTGCCTATGGTGTCCTCCAATTACCTTAGCAGAGTGATCTTGGTGGCAAAGTTAGGAGGAAATATGAGGTTTCTAGGAGAGAGATCGAGTGGCCTAGGTGGATGTAGAAAGGTGTTCCCATCACTGAAATTCAACATAATCCTTGCAAAGCAATCAAATACATGCATCAAATGATCACTATTACAACAAAGTAAATTAACATGGAAAAGATGAGTTGAATTTTATTAAGATCCACTCTACCCTACAACATAACTCCAATCTACAAACCAATGCTGCTAATTTCTAAGTTGAAAAAACTAAACATGTAAAAAGATTGCAGTCTAATACTTAATAATTTCCAATAAATCATAAACACAGATTTTTAGGTTGTTATTGTAGATCTTCCAATCACTCTTCCCACAAGAGAGGAGATAGGAAAACCTACAATCATAAGTTTTTATGATATAATACCTACTAAAATAAAAAACAATTCCAATGACTTGAACAATAGTAAGGAAGAAATACAAGAGAGAGACTAAGGCCTCTAGGTTGGGGCCAAACCCAAGGGTTTCAGCACTCCAAAACTAACTCAGGTGAAAAATAATAGTGAACTTCCCATTAACAAAAAATAAGAGTCACATACATCATATGAAAGATGAGAATAACAATGTCAAGAACTTGGCTCTCATTAGTTACTCCTTTGTAACACCCTCCTCACACATTTACCCAAGCTAACTCGTCCACTTGGGATAGAAATGTGATGAAGAGTTACTATGATATGATTCAACTCCCTACGTGTAGTTAAGGAAGTGGAACCAACGAACCAACACCTTACATACCTCCCTCAAGTGTTATAGGACTCCTAGGAGCTAATCTACCACTCCCGATGCCCAACCCCTAAATTAACCTAGCCTTTCAATGAATTAAACCCAAAATCTCTCCCATGACATGCACATGCATGTGATTGGGACCCTCTAGTCACTCCCTAAATGCCTTCAAGGAAGAGATTGTTGTCCTTTTCAGCTAGTTATGTGACAGAGACTACGAAATTTAAGCCACTTTTTTCAGGGCTAGTCTCCAAACCACTACTTGAAACTTGATAAGAGTTTCCAAGAAAATAAATGACACAAAAGGAAAGCCTCTAACAAAAAAATTGATTAATTACTTGACCTAACCAATCCTAACCCTGACATACATTTCGTCGAACACATTGTGCACAAGTAATCTACAGGTCATAACAAAATATCTAGGCATAGGGGTCTTATACTTATCTCATATTCATAAGGAAGCATTGATGCATTATCACATTAGTTGCATTATCATCTATTAGGTCATATATTCATTGTTCATTCATTTATCAACCGAAACATGATGAGATCCATTTATCATAACTATCATAAAACATGCTCATAACTAACATATAACTAATAGAAATAACAAGGATACAATAACCATAAATACCACATATGAACCAGTACTTTTACACATGAAATACCAAGGAGAAGGAACTCTTATTAATGAATGCATAAGCCAACCAAGTTTAGGACTTCCACATCCCACCCGACCATATATTGGATGAACCAAATCTTTCTTTTAGCCAATCACCCCATGCCATATTCCAAGCATGAATGTGGGACTCATAACCAAAACTCAACCAAGGATTCCCGAGACTACACCACCTTACCCTCATGAATAGAATGGGTACAAGCATACAACTGTCATAAATACCACATATGAACCAGTACATTTACACATTAAATTCCAAGGAGAAGGAACTCATATTAATGAATGCATAAGCCCACCAAGTTTGGGACTTCCACATAGCACCTGACCATATATTGGACGAACCAAATCTTTCTTTCAGTCAATCACCCCCATGACATATTCCAAGCATGAATGTGGGACTCATAACCAAAAATCAACCAAGGCTTCCTGAGGATACACGACCTCACCCTCATCAATAAAATGAGGTTTTACCATGATCCTCATTGGATCACTAGGCCAAAACAAGCATGGATGCTACTGGATTTCTCCACCTAAACCGTGAGGAATTTTCTTATCTCTTAATCTCTAGAATTTACCACAATCCACACTAGATCACTAGGCCCTAACCAAGATTCTAGTCTCTAGGATTTACCGTGTATCCCATCCTAGGATTCCTAAGCCCAATTGACGCTTCACTGTTCAAGTTTTACCATGCATCCCATCCTGGTATTCCTAGGCCTAAGGGAGAGTACCCACCTCTAGGCTTTACTGTATACCCTGCCATTCATCGATCAAGGATTCCTAGGCCCATGGAGATAACACAAAATATATCTTTACTACAACCCACAGTTTGGTTCAAGGGTCACTAGGCCAAGGCTTTACTGTAATCCACATCAGATCACTAGGCCATGTGTTCTTTGTTTCAAAAACCACCTCACTAAGTTTTGAAACCAGTAGGCAATCCAACTCAACCAAAACACGAGAACTGATCACACCATGGCTATCTAGAAATGCAAAGGCAACACTGAAGAACACTGTCATGCATGGAAAAACCAATGCCAATAATAGTAAGAGAACCAAGAACATTCATGCATAACCATGCATGCCAAAACTAGAAAGTAAATAATACATTCAACTTGATACTTGTAAATAGTCTCGCGGTAGCTGCTTGATCCTACTCTTCCTTTATTGATTTTTTCTTCCTCTTTCCTTGTTTTCTTTTCTTGATCCAATGTTGAAGTGCTCAAGAAAACTCTAACTGTCCAAGAGTGTAAGAGAGAGAGAATATAGAGAGAGCTCCAAAACTGAATTGACAAAATTGTATGAAATCATCCACAGGAGAATTTTTATCAATGAGATCTCTATTTTCTTCATTTTCCATTATGTTCCTTCATTTTCCTCCTCACATGAAACCTATGACCTTTCACCTTTGTTACAAGTTTATTTGGGCACATCACTCCCAACATTCAGATCAGTACAATTAGGGCTCATCAAACCCTAATTCAATTGTTACTTTCCCTAGATAAGTCATCAAATTGATGCCTTCATCCATGGAAGTTTCCTAGCCTGAAACCCTGCTAAAATTCCCCCTTGGGACACCAGTGCAGCCTTAGTCAGGGGCAACAGTGCTATAGAGCAAGCAGGCCCATTTAGGCCTACACTGCAATGCACTTAGGCCCTCTTTGACCTACGTTGGGCGAGAATGAGTGAAATTGGCATTGGATTGTGGGAATATTCTTTGGTTCTAGAGAATTCTAGAAGGATGCCTAGCTATTATCTCATCCTATGAGGTCTACTTTGGATAGGCTATGGATCAATTACCCCTCTATCTTCTCATCCTTCTCTCCATCGAAACTAACTCCAATTTTGGAAAGCTATTCAATGCCCAATTTATGACATAACCACCTGCATTTCCCTATAAATTGACCACTCATCATAGTGTTAAGGAGGTTGGAATTTGAAGATTATAGAGAAATATTTTTGGTTTGAGATTTGAGTTCATGTCAAGTAATGTTATGTTGCTGGATTGGTATGCTTTTGGTGTGACGAGGGTTGGACTGAAGTTGGATGAGTGCCACGGGATCAAACTGCATTGGGTGTAACTCTTCCTTCTACACTAATAAAGTTGTTTGTTCCTTTTCTCATATTCTTGTTCATATCTATGATGATTATGTATTTCAATGTTGTCGATTCCTTTGGTTTATAGTAGATATATCATGTATTCTTTGATCGTTTTCGTTTTTTGTTTTTGTTGATAGGTACCAATTGAATGGATTCAGTTCAAGTGGGAGCGATAGAAGCAATTCAAAGGAGATAAAGGAAGCAAAATTACAAGCAATTTCCTTCATCTCATCTATCTATTATAGGAAAAGGTTAAACAACTTTCTTTATGTTGTTCTAAGTGTAGCTACCCACTTAGGGAAAATGTGTTTATCCGTAGATACAAACTCAATATAACAAATTGGTGACCATACTGGGGAACGACTGTCATTCCTAGTAGTCTATCCTCATCATATTACATCCTTGTAGACTTTACTTGACTTCATTGATCTCTTTTTAGTCATTTTGAAGTGTTTTTTGGTCAAAAAGTGTGCTTGAATGTCTCCTCATTGGACTCTCTGGCAACAACACAGTGTTGGTCTTGACACAGTGTGCTGCAAAGAAGCCTTAGCTTAGAGATAGTGCACTGCAGTGCACTATCTCCCACTCTGGGCTGCATTGATCCCTATTAGGCTAAAAAAACCATATTTGGCTTGGTGTTTTCCAAATTTTCTTTTGATGTTGTTTTCTAAAAGATCAATGTTTTCTATGGTTCGGAAATTAGTTTTTATTTCTTCTCCTAGCCCTACTTTGGCCTTGATTGTTTATTTTTTCTTACATGATTTCTTTATCTTTATCAATTCATTGTCAAAGTTAGCTTACTATCAATTAGTCTTTTCTGAAAAATAAGTGTCGTAAAGTCTTAATTTCTTTGAAAAAGAAACTGCCATAAACTCTTCATTTCTTTTGAAAAGTATTGATTGATCATTTGTGCATTCAATTTCCTTTTTTCATCTAAACATTAAAGGAATGAAAAGAAAAACATGCATTATGCATTTAGAAGTTTGTGTGTGCTTGTAGGAATAGTATAGGGAAAGTTGCATTAAATGTGCTCCATGCTCTTTGTTTAAAGATTTTGATTTCTGTATCCCTTTTAGTTATGGTTTTCATTGCTCAAATCAAATGAAAGGAATGTTTCTCATCGTAGTTGCATTCTAGGAGTTTTCAAAAACATCACGTGGTGAACCTGAGAGGCAAACTTTTAAACAAGATCAACTAAAATTTATCTCAGTTAACCTAATGGAGCATTGTAGCTTAATGCACAACATTTAGAGGTCTAGGCTAGAGACGTCTTCCAACGTCATTAAACATAGAAGTTATCACTAATTGTCTGTGATACATTCTGAGTGTGTTACCTCATTCCACGTACGTAAGCATATCATAGCTCATCCACGTACTTTTGAGTATATAGGGTGGTGTTATAGTATGAAAAGTATAAAGGAATGCTCTCACTGTGCGGTTTCGCGTTAGACAATGCTAACACGGATTG
This sequence comes from Pinus taeda, assembly GCA_000404065.3. Classification (NCBI taxonomy): domain Eukaryota; kingdom Viridiplantae; phylum Streptophyta; class Pinopsida; order Pinales; family Pinaceae; genus Pinus; species Pinus taeda. The sequence continues at coordinate 109,960 of APFE030016931.1, forward strand.
GGCCTCCACGTACTTTGGAGTATATATGGGAGGACTATATTAGGTTGATATCCATCCATAAGTAACTAAGTCAGCCACCTTGTATACTGTGATACACTTAAAACATCATTCGGGGAGATTGCCTGCATGTATGTTAAGTCCTTGGTTTACTGAGGTAGTATATTACAGTTCATAGTTACTTGGTAATCCTTTTTCCTAGATTATCCCTCTTTTGTTTTGTTATGTTATTTTGATTAAAATAAAATTAATTGACCGCGAATAACATCCTCCATGTCACTCCTTAGTTGATCTTAGGTTGATACATATGGCAACAACTTTGGAGTCCACCGATCAAGGAATTCCTTTTGATGGAAATGCTAGTCATTTTCCTCCTTTTAGAAATATTAGTGCTCCTTATATGGATACATCGTCCCTTTTGGGACTTACCACCGGCTTGCCAATATGGTTTTTCTCAACCTCCTTGGCCCTGCAACTGAATATTCCTACAACTAGACAAAATCAACATCCAATTGATACTAAAGTTGACCCTTTACCATCTTCGTCAGTTGTTTCTTCATTCACTTCTTCCTCTTCGCCTGGTGAAAGTACTGACACTAGTAACCAGGTAGCTAAGAAGAAGAATAAAGGGAAGAAGAAGAAGAAGAAGAAAATTCAATAGGGGGCAACCAAGCAACCATTGCTTCGAATGCAACTTCTGATGAGAAACCATTAGATAAGACTCCCAAAATTCAATATCCTTGCAAACTTTGTACGGGAGACCATCTTCTTCAAAATTGTTATGGTAATCCTCAGATCTTAGAAGAATGGTCTTCTTGTTCACATCATCTTGTGTCATCAACCTCTGGAGATCATGCTGGTGACACACCAGCAACTAGTGGTAGTAAAGTTCATGGAAAGAAGGGTAAAATTAAGTTTCCCTATAGGTTATGTGAATGGAATCACCGCATTCACCTTTGTCCCTATCTGGATGAAGCCCAAAAAGTGTTGGATAATCGTCCTGCTACTCCGCAACGACTTCCATTTGGTTACAAGAGACTCTCCCTTAATACTTCACTATTTGATGAAGCGACTGACCCAAATCAACCGTCGGTCAAACCCACTCTCTTTGAATGTGAATCCCATGAGTCTATACCTAACCAATCACAGGTCAAGGAAAGAGTTGACCTGATTTCACCTTCAATTAATTGTACCTTTCCCGTAGAGAGTGAGAATGATATCACTCAGGTTCTTTTCATTTCATTAATGAGCTTGGAGGAAACCCTCCTATTCCATCAAGACAGGAGGAAAATCCTCCTGTTCTCGTAACTCAAGGGGGTAATTCTCCCGTTCTTATGGTACCCCCTCCAAGTAGTCTGGTCACTTCCTTTGATTGGAATCGACTAGCACGATGTCATATGCCTTCTTATATGCCTTTCCAGATCATAGTACAGGTTTATAATATGATTGTATCTAGCACTATTATATATGAAGGTGCATCTATGAGTATCCTTTCCTCCCTGCTTGGCACGTGCTCGCTTCACTACCACTTATGCCTATTACTCAAAATCTATTAGCTTTTAACAGAGGAACCAGTCAACCATTAGGGATCCTTCCTCAGTTGCTTATTACTTTGGGAGGAAAAATTGTTTATCTCAATGTGATGGTAGTCCCAGGCCCTTTATATTACAATTTACTTCTTGGGCGCGACTATGTTTATGACATGGGAGCTATTGTTTCAACACTCTTTCGAGTGATGTGTTTCCTGCATGAAGGAAAAATTGTCACCGTTGACTAGCTTTCATTTCCTAGTCCAAATATGGCTTCCAGTCAACCATCTTCCCTAAATGGACCTTTTTTCCCAATGGTATCTTCCCCGCCACCGGTCATTTATGTGGCAACCCATTCCATGCCTACATCAACTAACGATCAATTCCATGATGTTGTGCATTATGTACTAGGGGCATTGGAACCATATCTCTCTAATGGTTTCCTTGTTATGTATCCCTTTGAGAGCATTGTTCTCCCATCTGATGAGAACCTCTTGGAAGTCATGACCTCTTATGGGTTGTGATCAAGGAATCATGAGCATAGTTCCTTGTCTTGTGTCAAGCTCGTTAAAAAATGAAACAAGGAATATGAGCATAGTTCCTTGTCTTGTGTCACGCTCGTTAAAAAAATGAAACAAGGAATATGAGCATAGTTCCTTTTCTTGTGTCAAACTCATTAAAAAATGAAACAAGGAATATGATGATAGTTATTTTACTATGTCAACCACATTAAAACATGAAACAAGGAATCTGAGCAGAGTTCCTTGTCTTGTGTCAAAAAATGAAACAAGTTCCCCTGGATCAAAGTTCCAATTTTAGTTTTTGATTAGATCTCGTAAAATCCCAGTCGTGTCTTTCACTTGATCTCGTAAATAAACCTTCATTCCATCCACCTGATAGCCATAAGTAGTCTACTTAGGTGAATGTAATGAATCTTTGGGGGCATGCATCGAGAATTGAGTCATCATGTTGGGGGCATGCAAATGAATCCAAGCATAGTTTTTTGTTTCAATCTTGTGTAAACATGAAACTAAATCCAATCATAGTTTTTCATTTCAAGTTGTGTAAACATGAAACTAAATCCAAGCATAGTTTTTCATTTCAAGCTTTTGTAAACATGAAATTGAATCCAATAATAGTTCCCTATGGTTCAATATTGTGTAAAAATGAACCCATCTCCATTATAACCCTCGTGATTTCCATTTTATCAGCCTCTTCCATCAGATGAGCCTTGGTTTTTCTCCTTCCATCATCATTAACTGCTTGGCCGATCATACACTTTCACTTGGTTGTTTTACCCTTTTTGAGGAATAATTGCAATGGGTGGTTTTATTAGCCAGGCCCTTGACCATTACATGTTTTGAGCAGTTCCACCATTGTCGGAACCAATTGCTACCCTTTATACCACTCATTCCTCCATGAAAAGTCACCTTTAAGCTCTTTTCTAACTCGTAAAAAATGAAAAGATCGCTGAGTATTTTCCTTTTTTTACTCGTTAAAAGAAAATAAAAATAAGGGGTCTACTTTCAGATCTTTTCCGACTCTTTAAACATGAAAAGATCGTTAGGCACTTGTCCTTTTCATCTCATAAACGGATTGGAAATGCCATCTACTCAGTATAAGTTTAACCCTTTTCCAGACTGAGATAGATTACTTACAAAAAAGGAATATGTTGATCGAACATGGTCAATAGGTTCTCTCTTATATTATTTTACGCTTTTTTCAACTTGAGAGACAAATTTACGAAAAAGAACTTGTGGAATTTTCTTTTTGTCCCTTTTCAAGCAATCTAAACATGAAAAGGAACAAATTCTCATTGTCGTTAAACTCATTAAAACATCAAATAGCGACAAACTTTTCCATCATGACAAGACCGAGTTTCACCTTTGCTAGGCTTGTTAAAACATCACATAGCGATGGATTCACCCAAAGGGTGGAATTATACTACAAGCATATGTTATCCTCCTAAATCTTGTTAAAAAATAAAGAGGTATTGGTCAAAAATGACTAGGGAAAATGGGAAAAGGGATAAATCACTTTATGGTAGAAAGTCGCTCTTGAACATGACACTTTCACTTCATCTTTGTGACTATTTGGGTTGGGTAATCTGCTTGATGGTTATCATACCTATGGTCTATCACACCATCCATCACTTTGGTTTTGGGTCAATGCTTCCAATTCAGTGTCGCCGACATGTTCAAGAGAAGTCACTCAGTAAACTTCATCCATTGCAATACTCATAAACCTTCATTTACATGACTTCCATTCTTGAACATTGTGTCGTTAGTCACATTCTGTCTTCAAAATCATTACACAAGTTTTGTGACATTGATGGGGGATACATCAAGGCCCTCCTACGATGAGTCGCTTCTTGTTGACATCAGCACACTATCCAGGAATTTGACTTAGAAACACCCTTCCTATACCTTGAGGCTTGCATGCATCAATGGCAAGTTTCTTGCTTCCAGCGACAGGTTGACATCACAGGCCTTCAACCAAAATACTTTGTATGGTGTTCGACATCAAAACATCTATTCACACCATGAAGAATGTATTGTAGTCCCTTGAGAATCATTATCATTATAGGTGATCTATCTCGCATCTATTAACAGCTTACATCATTGGCTAGTAATAAAATTGTGCCTTCTCATGTTCGACCTCGGATCACATCTTCACATGGTGAGACTTGTACTTGAGTGAACGATTGGACGAGATAGAAGACCCCAGATCTAGTTTCATCCATTCGGTCTACGATTTTAGGAGAGTACTAAATCATTTGTACGATAGATTTACACAAATGGTCATCCTATCATGGGTCTATATCTGTAGACGACTATCTTATTTATGTGCATGTAATTAAAAGTTTATATGTTGAGTATGTGTATGCATTCCCTTAGAAATTCATGAAAAATACAAAGATATCATGATATTATGTATTGTAATCGATGTAGGTCACCATCTGCTTCAAATCGTCCTCATCACATCATAAAGCATATCACTCAACATTATCATTTTTAACTTCATGCTTTAGGGGGAAACTGTTACAGGTCTATTTGGGCACATCACTCCTAACATTAATATTAGTACAATTAGGACTCATCAAACCCTAATTCAGTTGTTACATGCCCTAGACAAGTCATCAAATTGAATACCTTCATCCATGGAAATTTCCTAGCCTGAAACCCTGTTGAAATGCCTCCTTGGGACACCAGCGTAGCCTTGGTCATGGGTAACTTCGCTGCAGAGCAGGCAGGCCCATATAGGACTGCCCTGCAGTGCACTTAGGCCCTCTTTGACCTACGTTGGGTGAGAATGAGCGAAATTGGCATTGGATTCTTGGAATATTCTCTGATTCTATATCATTCTAGAAGGATGCACAACTCTTATCTCATCCTATGAGGTCAAATTTGGATAGGCGATGGATCAATTATCCCTCTATCCTCTCATCCCTTTCTCCATGGAAACTAACTCCAATTTTGGAAATCCATTCAATGCCCAATTTATGACATAACCACCTGCATTTCCCTATAAATTGACCACTCATCATAGTGATGAGGAGGCTAGAATTTGAAGATTGAAGAGAAATATTGTTGGTTTGAGATTTGAGTTCATGTCAAGTAATGTTATGCTGCTAGATGGGTGTGCTTTTGGTCTGACAAGGGTTGGATTGAAGCTAGATGAGTGACACTGGATCGAACCGCATTGGGTGTAACTCTTCCTTCTACATTAATAAAGTTGTTTGTTCCTTTTCTCATATTCTTGTTCATATCTATGATGATTATGTGTTTCAATGTTGTTGATTCCATTGGTTTATAGTAGATAGATCATGTATGCTTTGATCGTTGTCGTTTTCTATTTCTATTGACAAGTACCAATTGAATGGATTCAGTTCAAGTGGGAGCGACAGGAGTAATTCAAAGGAGATCAAGGAAGCAAAAGATTACAATTAAGTTCCTTCATCTCATCTATCTATTATAGGAAAAGGTTAAACCACTTTCCTTTTTTTGTTCTAAGTGTAGCTACTCACTTAGGGAAAATGTGTTTATCCGTAGATACAAATTCCATATAATAACCTTCCCTTTCTCCTAATTTTCATAATTTTCATAAATAACATGCCAATTAATGCCATTTTTCCTTTCCAAATCCTTTGTCATTACCTTTTCCATTTTCCTTTAGCCACAATAACCTAAATGAACATCCACTAGGATGTTTTTCCCACCATTCGGCTTGGAGTATGTGTCTCGTGACCTTGGTATTATTTTTTCCTTTATTAACTTCTACATGGAATTTTGACCAAGGTTGTTACATCCTAGCTGCAATAAAAATTTGAATCCTAATGAAACTTTTGACTAGTTTATTTATACAAAAAGTAGTTGAGGGTAGCTCCCTTAAAAATAGGAGTGATTCCCTCCAAAATCTCAAGATTTTTGGATCTGGTTCCCTTTGAATCTTGATCTTCACATGTACTTGGAGTTCCTCGGCTACTAGTGAATTCAAGTTGTTGTTGATCATCTTGTGACCTCAAGCCGAGTTGGAGAGTTAATCAAGTGGACAAGCCTCCTATATTTTCTCTGGTTGTCTCCATCAAGCCCCTGCATAGTAAATATTTCCAAAAATGCTTATTTTTCCTGCATATTAACCACATTAGGCCATGTAATATGACAAACACCATTTAGTCTTCTTACTAAGCATATTATGGCTAAAACTGCAAATTAATGTGAGAAAAGGAGAGTTTTAAGGGCTGGAGGATAACACAATGAACCTAAAAATATACTTATTGATTGGACCCATCATAATGGTTCTCCCAAAGGATTTTGTAGTATATATGAATAGTATCCTCATGAACTGTCTGTCTCTAATTCATTGTTGGAAATTCCAACCTAGAATAGACTATGTCTAGGAGATCAGAAGCCATGAAAAATTGAGGTTGTGGGCCTTATTTGAGATTTTGAGCCTTTTCAATGCTTTCCCTTATGGAACATGATATGAGGTCTAGTCAATTGAATATCCTTCCCTTGACTACTAAAGTGTACATGAGAAAAACCCACTCTTCAAGGAAGGTCTCAGCATTGGACTAGCCATATCATTGATACAAGATGGAAACTACTGGTTGGAATGAGATTTTCAACATATTCACTAGATATTCATTGTTTTTCCATGTCTTGAAAGTCCCTACACTATTCCACCATGTCTAGAACACCCTCCTCCCACATTTACCCAAGATAACAGGTCCACCAGGGAAAACATGTGACGAAGAGTTACTGTGATATGATTCAACTTCCCACGTATAGTTAAGGAAGTGGAACTAACAATACACAACCAATTTGACCTTCCTCAGAAGTTATAGAACCTTCAGAAGACAACCAACCCCTCCAGGTGTCCAAATCCTTAGGCAACTTGATGGTATGTTGAACTAGAACCCTAATCAATCCAATGACAAGACTTCCATGTGACTGAGACCCTCCAGTCACTCCCAAATCAAGGCATCTATGCGATTGTAGTATTTTTCAGATAATTATGAGCCAGTGAACCCAAATTTTGAGCCACTTTTCAGGGCTAGGAATCAGGCCTCCGCCGAGAACTTCATGAAACTTCTAGAAGTGGTAAATAACAATGAAATAAGGCTACTAATGCAAACACTTAAACAAGGACTTGACTTGACCCCTACCATCCATGATAGGAATTCCATCAAACATATCATAAACATGTAATGTAAAGGTAATCAATAAACATTTGAACATAGGGGTCTCATACTTATCTGATAATAATCAAGAAGGACCAATGCATGCTCATAATAGCTTGTTGAAGGCTCGAAAATCTATGCCTCAACACCAGGGAAAACCAATTGGTCGGGAACTTAAGGTAGCTACTATTCTGTTTGGAATGGTGGCTCTAACTAGGTTTATGGGACTAGTTTCCCTTAATAAAAGATATAAAATAGATGTGACATATAAGTGTGGGGTTGATTACGTAAATGAAGCTAAGAAACATAAATATATAGACTTAAAATATCTATCTCGGGAAATTTGTTTCTGTATATGTGACTTATAAAGATATTGCATTGGACATGACAATATAGATCATCAAATCCTTTGTGAGGTTAAAACAAATAAAGATAACTAATTTAATTAAATAGTTAATTAAATCATTTGTTGAAACACATCACACATATCAGATATCATTGTTCATTCATATACTTAAAACATTTCAATTAAACACATCAATAGTGATAAAGCTTAATTGCTAGCAGAAATGTATATGATAAACACAACTATATAGATTCTTCAAATCATAAACATAGTACTAATATTTAGATAATAGTACCCGATAAATGTTAACTCTACTCATAAGTGAAATAGTAGTGGTTCCTCCTTCTATTATGATTCCTTCAAGATACAGTAGTGCAAACGAGAATCTTTCTCGCAAAAATTCTGGACCTCCAATTCATAACAATGAAGGGGATTTATAGTTCATAATCAAAAAACAAATCTATAAAAGTGCCATATAATACTGAAGTGGTTTTAACAAACCTTAAAGAAAAAGATAAGAAAATATTTCATTTGCAACAACTTGACTATCCATTCGCTGCCAAATCTTGCATATATTTATCATTTAGCTTTTCATTTAGGTGGATGATGGAGTCGTATATGCATATGTCTAGTGAATAATGCATTGTTAATTGTTGAAAGTAAATGAGTAGTGGTATTGGAGAGATGTCTCAGCATCAGCCACTAATTATGCAGTTTGATTTGCAAATGCCAATGGCATTCCAAGTCAATCTTTGACAGATTTTTTATTCTTTCAACCCTCTTTTTCGATGATTCATGCCAAGCTTTAGTCACCAATTTTACATTTTGCCTGTAAATAGAAATACAAGGATAAGTGGAAACTTTCTAACTGAATAATTACTCAGAGCGAATAACTAATTTCATTATGAATATATCTCTTTTATGAACAAAATATTATGAAATTGTTACACAATAATGAAATCGTTTAGCACTTTGAAAATCATAAACTCATTACATTCGGCCATTAAATGATAAAACTTGGATTCTCATGGGATTTGGTATACATCAGCACATCGGATGATTTTATGGTTGCATCATTGAAACATGATATATTCTCGTCCTTCGATAAGTTTATAGAATGTAATAGCAAGAAAAAAATATAAGCAGGAAGAGGGATCGGAGGTCCTGTATCAAAGGTTTCATATCCGAGGATTGAAAGGATAACAGCCGATTATAAAGTTCCAATATGGGAGTTGCGATATGAGTAGCAGGAAGTGTATCAAATATTGGAGGATGGAGGATATCTAAGATCAGAGATTGAGGGATTGAAGATCAATGACATGGGTGTCATATTGAAAACGTTGATATTGGAATCTCCGATAGCACTACGTGGCAATTTTGTGGGGTCGGCCTTTGTTGTTATATTCATAAAAGAGCACTTTTATTTCTTTTAGGCTTAAACATTATAAAACTCAATCGAAGAAAGTTTAATTCACAACTTTTTAAAGAGGACATGTTACCATATTTGAAATTTGATAAATTTTTGCCAATAAGGGATTTTAAACAAAAGCCAATGTTTTGGAATACATGTGATGGACCTAAGATCTGATATAAAGGTTATGATAAGGTAGATTTATCATTTTAGTCAAGTTTTTGGAAAAATGAAACTAATATTGTCTTATTTTATTGAAACTTAAAGGATTTTATCCTAAATTAAAAAGGGTCCCCCATATTTTATTAGTTCTACTATTAACCATAATGGGGGGTTGTTGAGTAGTACAACAGTTGGCGACATACTAGGTGAAACAGTTATCTCTGTTAAAAAAAAATGAAGCTTTAAATAATTAAACAAGAAGACTTAGAAAGATAAAAATCTTGAAGTTTTGATTCATAAAAATTACTCTGAATAAAAGTACTCATCATCTTGTGAATTATCTCATAACCCGTTTGTTGATGAAAATCCTTATTACCCCTCTTGGTGAATTAATCAATTATAAATATAAAGTTAAGAACTATAGAATCTTAGCTTTTAAGATAGACCTATTTGTCACTGGTAGAGCCATTGCTACTAGTAGACGTCCATAGCCTCAACAAGGTTACCATTTAACCAAAGATATACCAGTATCCCATCCACTTATAGTAAATTTCTTAGAGGTATTTAATCTTTTCTTTTAAAATTTTGTTTAAATTTTGCTTGAAAGCCATTGTCCTGGCTTGGTAACTAGATGATGACAATTCCATTCACAGGTTATAATGATATTGAACAAGTCGGCTTGTGATGAGACCTCTTATCTTATTGTTATATAATCATAAACCATTATCCTGATTTGGTGGCCAATATCGATAATCTCAGTATCATTGGTTTCCCATGATCATGGTAAGTCAGCTGATGATGAGACCTCTTATCTCTCAAGTTTTATATATTTTTGAATTACACTCTTAAAAAAATTAAAATTAGTGGATGGGGAGGTATATTCACTCCTTAAGAGTAATGGATGACAATTGAAGCCAAAAGATGCTAAAACTTCAAAATAGTCTTTACTTTTTAAAGAAAACCTTTTCATGGCCAATTATAGGACAACCAAACTTCAAAAAGTTTTCAAGTTATGAAACATTCACAATTTAATGGATATAAAGCTTTCAAAGTTGGAGGAAATACTAAACTTCGAAGTTATAATCATTATTTCCAAGATCTCTTCTCTAATTATTCAAATTTCATGTAAATGATGAGAGACACCAATATGAAGACAAAAGTGAATTACCTAACATAAATAGGATTAAAGACATCGGTATATACATGTGGTTATTTACATATTTACAGAAGGATAAGTATCCTTAAGAGAAATATTTTTTTAAAACCAACCCATTAGCAGGAAGAGCATCCCTCTTTCCCTGTAGATCTTGGAGGATGAAGGTTGATGGGCTTAGTTTGTCAAGGATCTGAAATGGGCCTAGCCATAATATTTGAAACTTAGTGTGTTTACCTCTTACTTCGTGAGCTTTGTACCATTTCGGAACTAGATCGCCAATTTCAAAAAATGTATTGTTAACTGAACTTGCATCAATAGAAGATTTAACCAATTGTTAATGATGGGTATGAATTTGTCTTTCTTTATCCCTTTCTTCCTCTAGCTTAAAATTTTGGGACATTCTTAATTGTAAAGCAACATAGGGTTTTTCTTCAATGGATTGGACTAGGGCTAGTGTTTGAATAGCTATATTAGGAGGTAGAATAACTTATTTTCCATACTCTAGTTAGAAAGGAGAAGTGCCTATAGAGACCTCCTAAGTGCTTCTATCAACCCATAAAGAAAAAACTAGAGTTGTGTGCCAATTTATTTGATTTTTGTCAACCATTCTTTTGATTATTCTAATGAGATTTTTATTAGTAGATTATGCTAAGTCCTTGAGGGTAATAATTTATAGAATACTTAAGTTTAAAACCTCTTTTAAGAGAAAATTCAATAATGGTATTTCTCGAGAAATAAGATGCATTATCAAAAACAAGGGCATGGGGAAGACCAAACCCAGTAATGATGAATTGATCAATAAATGCAATGATTTTTTTAGAATTGGCCACCTTTAGGGGTATTTCTTCCACCCATTTGGTGAAATAGTTTGTAGCGGTCAAGATGTATTCATGATGCTTGGAAGAGTTAGGGACAATCTCACCTATTATGTCTAGCCCCCATGTTCAAAAGATTGTTCAATGTTAAATGGTTGTAAAGGTAAGTCTGGTTTCTTTTATCTTCTTGAAGTAGCTTGGAAGACTTTACATTTTCTGACATAGGCATGAATGTCACTAAATAAAGGTGGCCAATAGTATCTAGCATGCAAAATTTAATGAGCAGTGATGTCTCCACCATAGTATCCACCATCTGGTCCATCATGTAGCTTTTGCAAGACCTTTTCAGCTTCAAAATTTTCTAGACATCTTAGCAAATCAGAATCATAATTCCTTTTAAATAATACATCATTAACAAGATGATATTGATTAGCTTTAAGTCTAAGAGCTCTCTTCTTCTTGTAATTGAGTTCTAATGGAGCATAACCATTTTTCAAGTAAAAAATAAGATCAGAATATTGAGATTTAGTATTGATGGGACATACCTCTGTGCTTTGGACATTGTTACCTGAATCTTCATCCTACCTTGACCCCTTACTATTTTAGCTGGTTTGATGTCTAGGTCATATTCTTGCAGGGCAGTAACCCAATTTACCTTTTTCTCTCCCAATTCTTTCTGGATAAGTAATTATCTGACAATAGGAAAAGGAACAATTACTTTTGTACATGTTTTTAGAAGGAAAGGCTTGAAATGTTTAATGGATTTGAAGAGTGCAAAGGCTTTCTTTTGAACATTTGAATAATTTATCTCATCTCCCTTGTAGGTTTTAACCCCTTGCAGAAATTACCTCCATACGAATTCTAAAACACAGAAAATAAACAATAGCGAGAGCATAGCACATAAAATACATATATACAGAGATTTCCCCCTGGATCCCAAAACTAAGACTACCAGCTTAATTTTCCATTATATTCCTTTCAATGTTACAATACATATATATACATGTCGAAGCATCCAATACCATGGACCGAAAACCATCGCGCCCAAAACCATCTGCGAAAACCATGCACAAAACCATAGGTAGGTCCACCCACCTAATATAGGGTCCAAAAAAAAATTCCCCGAGGCACTACCTGTTATAGCTCCAAATCTCACTATCCTAGGGCAACCCCTCCTTCCAGACCTAGTCCCAAATTTAAAAAATAGTGTTTTATTCCCTATACGCGACATTTCCCTGAGTTAAACATGTGTATACGTGGGTCCATATATACCCAACCCGCGTATATGTATTAAAACACTTTAAAAAATATAAAACTCCTTATTTTCGGGCGGAGATCACGGGTTTTACCTGCTGATCACCTGTTAGTGCCCGTGGCCCAATTGTTCCCAACCAATTCCTAACTAAAAGACTACTTTGGGATTGGTATAAAAAGACATCAAAGGGAAGGCCTAAAGGAGGAGAGAGGAGAGAGAAAGGTTATTATACTGAGATTTTCCCCCTAACCAGGTCTGAAGACCCTTGTGCCTTCTGCACTTCCCCCATTTGTACAGGAAACCCTTGTTTCCTTGTGATTTGATGTTCATCCACTAGTTATGGCATCATGGAGTGAGTCTTGGAAGGAGATATGCTAGAGGCTTTAGACTGGACGGATCCGGAAGGAAGCTTTGCTTGGAGCCTGCGAAAGGTTACTCAGGTGATATTACTCCTTTTGTACATTCTATTTGTCTATAATAAAGAAATGTGTCTTGGTTCCCGATATGCTTCTTCTTTATGTTTATGATGTTCATGTTTGGATCTCATGTATGAATGGTGGTTTAATGTTTATAACTAACTTCCTTCTTTTATAACATAAAGATGATTTTTATATAAGTCTTTGTCCATATACTGCTGCATTCTTTGGAATTGTTTGTTTTGCAGGACAAGGGAGCAAAAGGGACTTGAAGAAGGGTTTGGACCCTTGAGGAACTTCTCGAACGTAGGACCTGAGGTATGTCCTTCTTACTTTAGAATTTGCTTTCGATAACATAATGGTTGTGTGTATGCGTGTTTCTCTGTTTAGACAACTTTCAGTCTACTAGGGTTTCCACCCAAAAGCCCTAGGGGATCAAATCCCTCAACACTACCCCAAACCTCGTAGAGGGGGGCTCCTCGCCCCCCTCTAACCCCCTAGTTAACTAGGGTAGCTATTTGTAAAAAGAATATAACACAACCCAAAATTCTCCCACTTCTTGTTTTCTTTCCACATGAGAGCTTAGTCATTTATCCAACCTTGCAATGCCCATTCTTTCTCTACACCAAGAGAACTTCTCAAAGCTCACAGATTTTTCAATGCATCTGCAATATTCTTCGAAGTGTCCACCTTTACCAGCAACATCTTTTTTTCTTCTATCATATCCCTCACAAAGTGATATTGAACATCAATGTGCTTTGTCTTTGAATGGTAAGCAGGGTTCTTTGCCAAGAAAAATGCACTTTGGCTGTCACAGTCTATCCTTATAGCTCCCTATACTAACCCCATACTTGAACACAATCTCAGCAACCAAACTGCTTCCTTGCTTTCATGAGTGGCTGCCATGTATTATGCCTCTGTAGTTGATAATGCCACTACAAATTGTTTCTTGGTCATCCAACTGACTGCACCTCCAAATAGGTTAAACACATACCCATTTGTAGATCTTCTTTGATCCAGATCTCCAGCCTAGTCGCTGTCAACAAAGCCACAACTATCCAAAACTTTGTCCAATCCTGGTCTTCCTTGGTAGCACAAACCATAATCACTAGTGCCATGCAAATACCTGAAAACCCACTTCACTGTTGTCGAATGCTCCTTCCCTGGTTTTGAAATAAACCTGCTCAATACTCCCACTGCATGTGGAATGCCTGGTCTAGTACATACCATCACATACATCAAGCTATCGATAGCACTTGCATATGGAACAAGGGACATTTCCTCTTCCTCTTCTTGTTTCTTGGGACATTGTTTAGCAGATAACTTTACACCCACAAGAATAGGAACCTTCACCGGTTTACTATCCTGCATATTAAACCTCCGTAATAATGTCTCAACATACTTCCTCTAATTTAACCAAAGCTTCCTCTTTGCCTGATCTCTTTTAATTTCCATGCCCAAAATAGAGTTTGTAGCACCAAGATCTTTCATGTCGAATTTGGAGGACAATTAGTTCTTCAAATCCTGGATAATTTCTTTGTCATTTCCAACCGAAAACATGTCATCCACATACAAGACCAGATAAATAAAATGGTCACCAATTAATTCAAAATACACACAGTGATCTTCTTTGCATTTGGTGAAGCCAATTCCCCATATAAATGTATCAAATTTCTAATACCACATCCTTGGTGACTGTTTTAGCCCATACAGAGACTTCTATAACTTTCATACCAGTTATTTCTTACCCTTCACCGCAAAGCCTTTAGGTTTCTTCATATATATCTCCTCTTCTAGATCCTCGTGGAGAAATGTTGTCTTCACATCCATCTATTCTACCTCAAAATCAAAAGCAGTAGCAACAGATAAAAGTAATCTAATAGAAGCTACCTTGGCAACGGAATAACCTATTGCTACCAATCGAGCTTTGTCTTTCTCCACCTTTCCTTTTGCATTTGTCTTCTTCTTGAACACCCATTTGCTACCATTGGGTTTCCTTCCAGCCAGCAACTCCACTAGATCCTAAGCCTCATTTTTGTGCAAAGATGCCATTTCATCAACCATGGCCTTTTTCTAGAGTTTTCCATCATCTGAATCTACTGCTTCCTTCACAATTCTTGGATCATCATCAATAATAGATAAAGAAACATTTGAATAGAAAGCAAATGGACTATACCTTTCTAGCTACCTTCTTTCCCAAACTGATCTTCTCACATCCGGAGTTTGTGGCTCTTCATCTTCTCATTCCTCTTCTACTATAGAGTTTGATTCTTCCTCCTTAAGCTCAAACTCTATCTTCTCAGGTTTCTTTGGCTGGAATTCATTTTTTATAACATCTTTCACCTATCTGAACACCACATCTCAGTTGTACACAACCTTCCTTGTTACTGGGTTCCAAAGCTTATAACCCTTTAAACCATCCTTATACCCAATAAAGATGCACTTTTAAGATTTACTATCCAACTTGGTTATTTTCTCCTTTGGAAAATGTACATATGCATCACATCCAAATACCCTCAAATGTGAAAAGAGGGTTTCTTACCAGTCCATACCTCTTGCATATTCTTATCCTCCAACGCTGATGAAGGCGATCTGTTGACTAGGTAACATGTTGTCTCCACCGCCTCTGCCCAAAATTCTCGTCTTAACCTGGCACCACTAAGCATGCTTCTTGCCCTTTCCATCAATGCCTTGTTCATTCTTTTTGCAATTCCATTTTTGTGAGGTGTGTATGGAGTATTCTTATGTCGTGCTATACCACACATCTTACAGAATTCTTCAAATTCCTTGTTACAAAATCCTCCATCGTTATCTATCCTCAACACCTTTATCTTTTTCTCTGTATGGTTTTCCACTAGAGCCTTAAATTATTTAAACCTGTCAAAGACTTCAGATTTCTTCTTAAGGAAATATATCCATGTATTCCTTGACAAGTCATTTATAAATGATACATAGTACATAGACTTATCCAGTGATGGAACCTTCACATATCCAAACACATCACTATGCACAAGCTATAATATATGTTTCTCCTTCTTACCACCAGAAGGGAAACTCACCCGATTTTGCTTCCCATATACACAATTTTCACATAGATCAAAATCCAAAAAGCTATTAGTCATACCTTCTACCATATGTTTACCATGAGTATTCGAAGGCACTTCTCTCCAATATGTCCAAGCCTTTGATGCCATAGCATGGTCTTTTCTCCAGAGACCACTAGATTTTCTGCTCCACTTTCAGGAACCACAAAACTGTTGCACCCATCAATAACAGTGCTACCTTGTAGCTTCTACAGAGTTCTAATCCAAACTCCCTGCATCAATACCAATGCTTCTCGAACCATCTTGTAGGTATCTTTCTCAAATAATGTTTTTACACCTACATCATCCATCTTTCTTATAGAAATCAGATTTATGGCTAGTGCAGGAATATATAGAACACCCGGAAGTGTTCTAACCCTTCCACCTTGCAACTTCAACTTTACTTTTCCGTGACGAATGATTGTAGCCCTACTACACGTCCCACTCAAACCCTCTAGACAGGGGATGGTTGCGCTCCCCTTGTGACCCCCCCACTACACAATTGGTGCAATGAAGTGGGGCACCGCCCCCCCAGTTAACTAGGGTAGCTAGTCATGGAAAGAAAATAACACAACCCAACATCCCTATAAATTGGAACTAAAGAAGTAAATCAGAGCTTCAATTTTTTGTTCATCAGTTTGATTCAAGACTACTGCATAGGATTGTTCGGAAGGAAAAGTATAAATAATGAATTGTTTGGCGAAACTAGGACTTATAATGAAGAGGCATCAATGATTCCCTATTTTATTGACTCAAATGTGTTTCTTTCGATCAACCCTCATTAGAAAAATGACTTCTTCTTTATCATAGCTTACAAAGGAAGTACAATTTAAGAGAAGTCTAGAACAAATATTTTAACAAAATTAATATTTCCAAGGAAGGATTGCATGGATTTTTTGTTGTGCGATAAGGGAATTTCATATGTTGCCTTAATTCTATCTAGATCTATGCAGATTGCATATTTAGACACTATAAATCCTAGAAGTTTTCCTTCTTCTAGAGAAAAAAATGACTTTTTATGATTTAGGGAGATTCCAAACTTTCTACATCTTTCAATGATATGTTTTAAATAATGTAAATGATTACCTCTTTGTTTGGAATAAATAGTAATGTCATCTAGATACACTACAACTATCTTATTGATCAAACTACTGAAAGTAATATCCATAGCTCTTTGGAAAGTAGCTCCAATGTTAATTAGTCTGGAAGGAATTTTTTGATAAGCGTAGGTCCCCCACTTAGTCATAAATGTGGTTTTCAATCTGTCATATGGATGCACAAGAATTTGATTGTAACCTGAAAATCCATCTAAGAAATACATTAATTCAGAACCAGCAACAGCTTGTAAAATTTGTTCCATTGGGCGCAAAGGAAAGTTATCATTTTCACAGGCTTTGTTCAAATTTCTAAAGTCTATACAATACCAATATCCCCATTTTTCTTTCTAATTGGCATAAGGTTTGAGACCCACTTGGAATGTCTGAGTGGAAAAATGATTTTAGCTTTAAGAAGCTTATTCAGTTTAGTTTTAATCTGAGTTTCCAAGTTAGGGTGGATTTTCCTGAGGTTTTGTTGGATTGTCTTGACATTTAAAAGCGTAGGAATAGTGCGTTGAATGAAGGATTTGTCATAGGTTTTCATATCATCATAACTCCATTCAAATATATCCTTGTATCTTTTCAACAAATGAATGGAAACAGATCTTTCATCTAATGAAAGTCCAAGGCCCAAATTAATGTTCCAAGGCTTATGATCAGATTCTAAGTTAACCAATTCAAATCCTTGAGTTGAAATTTGAATCTTGCAGTTATTTACCCTTTTCATTTTATCTTTCAGGTCATATAAATCTTCCAGTTTAACTACAGGTTTAGGTAATGAATTTTCCTCAGAATATTTATTCAATTGTTTGACATGTTCATCTTCATTTATAATTTGATCAGAATAAGACCCTTCAGATGTTAGCAAACTCAAGATGTCATTGTCCTCATTAAACACTCGCCAATTAGTAATGTTTTCTTGAATGGAGGGGCGAAAAATTAATTCAATAGAAAATCTATTTGGATTGAAATTTTAAGGTGTTATGAGTTTGGAAGCAACATTTTCTATGAGGTCGGCGCTAGCATTTTGTATTCTTAGAATAGGAGCTATGTTGAATGTGGTGAAATGAGACGTGAGTTCTTAGATCAAAGATTAATAATTTTGAAGGTGACTAGAAACACAATCGATGTTGTTTCTAACTTGTTTGATAACAATCTCTGAGTCACCAAAAATTTTAAGATATTTTATATCAAGACTGATATCCTCTTATAAGTCGTGTACCAATGCTTCATATTCTGCAACATTATTGGTATAGTCAAACTCTAATATGCAAGCTACCATATTTTTTTCTCCATAAGGATTAACCAAAATGCAGCCAGCTCCTACTCCTTCAATATATTTCAAACCATCAAAGTAAAGGATCTAAAATACACTATCATGCTTATTTACAAGGTTTTCTACAACATTAATACACTTAGAAGAATTTGTTTGGGAGAAATTTTCAATTTGAGATGAAACAAAGACAACTAAAAAAGGAGATTATTGCACTTGAAAATTGCCAAAGAAAGACTCAAAGGAATAACTTCCAAGAATATTGTTTGTAAAAACCATTGATTCATTTTATTCATAAAAATCAGCCAATGAATGTTTCAAGTGTTTTTCCATATAAACACAAATTTGATTGGGTTTTCTAATGTAGGGAAGCCAAATGTGTGACCAATAAGTTGCAAAGTAACCATGTAGTTTTTCAGACTAGTCTCTGCATAGAATGAGACCATAAAATTTAGGAATGTCTACAACTAATATATCTATTATTTGACAAACCTTTGAATTGGAAGCTAATCTTATTAAAACAAAATTTATTTCTCCAAAAACTTTGACTTTTTTGTGATCTAATTGAACAATTTGGACAATAGATTTACGTGGTGTTATATTCAATTTAAGACATACCACATAAGGAATGGCATTTGATGATGCACCAGAATCTACTAGACAGTTATGAAAAATCTTTTTAAAATTTTCAAAAGTCAATAAAAAGGGAGAAGTATGGGAATTTGATCTATCTCCGATCAAAATAACATCTGATGAGTCAATCTTATCTGAAGAGAGATTAGAAGGTTTGATTTTCTCTTTTAAGGCTTTCGTAGTGACAGCAGTAGGTAATGGAGATGCAAGAACTGCATTCAATTCTTTAAATAAAAGCTTATGTTGATATTTTAATTTACTAACTTCATAAAGAGAAATGTTAGATTTGACTTTTTTCATGTCCTCGACAATATTATATTCCATAGTGTCAAAGATTATCAAAGCCTTTGATGAATAAGGGGATTTAGAAGTAGTCGGAAAACAATTTGAAGAAGGAGTAGAAGACTCCTTAATTACACTTTTGTCCTTATTAGGGAGAGCAGGGGACTTTTGTTTTTGATTTGCTAGAGATGAATCATCAAGTCCCTTACTTCTAGTACTTACTGGTAGGGCCTCTTCTTCTTCTTCATTTTCTAAAGTAGTTAGGATGAAATCCCATAAACCATAAGCTTCTGCTAATTCTTCTTCTTGGGATTCTTCAACAGATAAAGTTGATTCTTCTTCTTCATCATCTTGATTAGATTCAGAATTTGATATAATGGGAGGTGGTTGTGATTGTGTTGGCTGAGTCATTTTGAAAGGCTGAAAGGGATTTTTAGAGGTTTCAGCTACTTTCTTTTTAATTTCTACCATTTCATTAGACATTGTCTTCAGAACCTTTTGTAATCCTTCTAAGTCAAAAGGATCCTTGGGAGATTTCTTCTTGGATTTATCCTTAAAAGTAAATTTTTTGGTTTGCTTTATTTCATCAAGGGTAGTTTTCTTTTCAAGAGAAAGGATTCTCTTTTCTACAAATAAAGCTTCTTTCGTGTTATCAAGCCGAACTATTTTTTTGGCTCTATATATGAACATAGAAATGTTTGAAGGAAGAGAAGAGATGTACCATTCAATTTGTACATCAGTCCATGGTCTAGAAATGACTGGGATATTATTCAGTAATTTGTTGAATCTGGAATTAAAATATTTGATTCTTTCTTTTGGATTTGTCTTAAGATTTGATAAGTCATTATTCAAAGTGGTATATGTTCGGTCATCACCAAATTTCAATAAAAAAAATCTCATTGAACATACCCCAATTTGTTATTGATCCATAAGGAAGAGAAAAATATCAGGATCATATATATCCTTAAAATGTGTATGGAAAGAGTCTAACAACACGATGTTCTTTAGTGACTTCATTCGAATTGATGGCTAACATGAAATTATGAAGATGTTCCTCTACAGGGAGGTCATCATCAGGAATAAAATTAGGAAGCCACCTCTCTGGGTGTTTGAGAAGAGGATGTAATTGTGGAGCCATATGTATTGCCCCGTGGTTATTCCATAGCCTTTGGGCCATTCTGAGAGTACTAGGAGCAGAAGAAGTAGTAGGAGATGAGGGGGATGATGATGATTGAGTCAGTGTGGAAGATGTTCCTATAGTACTATTGATTATAGTTGCACTAGACAATTGTGTTTAAGGAATATGAATGGATAGGATGAGAGATTGATTACAAGAAGGTAAAGAGGTAGATGAAGTGGAAGGGCCAAGAAAATGAGTAAGAGGGGAAGATGGCGATGTAATATCGCTAACAAAAGTTTGGGTTTATGGAGTAGTTTTCTTTCTCCGATGAGTGGTTAATGGGAATTCAAAAGGTTTAAATCCAAGTTTTTTCACTCTGGGATCTAGTAAATACACTAGAAGACTATAAGGATGAGAAAACACTTCCTTCGGATATATCACTTTGGACATATTTTTCTCTAGAAATAGAAATCCCTTCCAATTTTTGGGTCAAAGACTAAACTTCAAGAGACTCAGTTGATATTTGAGAAGAAGTTTGGCCAACTGACTTTGGAAGTGTGCTAGGAGTGATGGTGGCTTTTTGAACAATTTCAAATCTTGGATTAGGAGATTTGGAATGTGATTTGGAAGTTGGTGGTGATTTTGAGGGAAACTGACTCTTAGAATGACCTTTTGGTTTAAGATTTGATCCTCTTTCCGCTCATAGTTTGAAGGCCATACTTCTAGTGCCAAAAATGTTGAAGGCTCAAAAATCTTTGCCTTAGCATCAGGGAGAACCACCTGGTCGAGAACTTAAGGAAACTCCTTTTCCATTTGGAATGGTAGCTCTGACTAGGTTTATGGGACTAATTTCCCTTAATAAAATATATAAAAGTGAATGTGATATATAAGTGTGGGGCTAATTATGTAAATGAAACTAAGAAACATAAATATATATACTTAAAATATCTATCCTAGAAAATCCTTTTTTGTATATGTGACTTATAAAGATCTCACACTGAACATGACAATATAGATCATCAAATCCTTTGTGAGGTTAAAACAAATAAAGGTAACTAATTTAATTAAAACAGTTGTTGAAACATATCACACATATCAAATAGCATTGTTCATTCATATACTTAAAATATTTCAATTAAACACATCAATAGTTATAAAGCTTAATTGCGAGAAGATATGTATATGATAAACACAAATAGAGGAACCATTCAAATCATAAACAGAGTACTAGTATTCAAATAATAGTACTTGATAAAGGTTAAGATTTCTCATAAGTGAAATAGTAGTGGTTCATCTTTCTATTATGATTCCTTTAAGACACAATAGTGCAAACCAAAAGGTTTCTTGTAGAAATTTCAAATCTCCACTTCATAAAAATGAAGGGGATTTATAGTTCGTAATCAAAACATAAATCTAAAAAAATTCCATAGAATACTGAAGTGGTTTTAACAAACCATAAAGAAAAAGACAATAAAATATTCCATTTGCAACAACTTGACTATCCATTCACTGTCGAATCTCGCATATATCTATCATTTGGCCTTTAATTTAGGTGGATTATGGAGTCATATATGCATTTGTGTAGTGAATAATGCATCGTTAAGTGATAAAAGTAAATGAGTAGTGGTGTTGGAGAGACGTCTCAGCATCAACCACTAATTATGCAGTTTGACTAGGAAATGTCAATGGCATTCCAAGTCAATATGGACATATTTTTTATTCTTTTAGCCTTGTTTTCGATGATTCTTGCCATGATTTAGTCACAAGTTTTACATCTGTCCTGTAAAAAGAAATACAAGGATAAGTGGAAACTTTCTAACTGAATAATTACTTAGAGTGAATAACTAATGTCATTATGAATCTATCTCTTTTATGAACAAAATCTTAAGAAATCGTTACGGAATAATGAAATCGTTTAGCACTCTGAAAATCATAAACTCATTACATTCATCCATTAAATGATAAAACATATATTCTCATGGGCTTTGGTATACATCATCGCATCAAAGGATTTTATGGTTTCATCATTGAAATATGTGATATTCTCATCCTCCACTAATCTTATAGAATGTAACGGCTAAAACAAATATAGGCGAGAAGAGGGATCAGAGGTCCTATATCAGAGGTTTCATATCAGCGGATTGAAAGGATAACATCTGATTAGAAAGTTCTAATATGGTAATTTCAATCTGACTAACGGGAAGTGTATCAGAGATCAGAGGATGGAGGATATCAGAGATTGGTGATTGGGGGATTAGAGATTAGTGACATGGCCGTCATATTGAAAACGTCAATATTGGAATCTCTCATAGCGCTATGTGGCAATCATGTGGGGTCGGCCTTTGTTTTTATATTCGCAAAATAGAACTTTTATCTCTTTTAGGCTTATACATTAGAAAACCCCATTGGAGAAAGTTTAATTCACAAATTTTTAAAGAGGACATGTTACCATATATGAAATTCCCTGATAAATTTTTATCGATAAGGGATTTTAAACAAAAAGCAATGTTTGTGAATACACGTGATGGACCTAAGCTCCAA
The DNA here is from genome assembly GCA_000404065.3 of Pinus taeda. Lineage (NCBI taxonomy): Eukaryota > Viridiplantae > Streptophyta > Pinopsida > Pinales > Pinaceae > Pinus > Pinus taeda. The sequence continues at coordinate 132,759 of APFE030016931.1, forward strand.
TATAAAGGTTCTGATAAGGAATACCTATCATTTTAGTTAAGTTTTTGGAAAAATGAAACTAATATTATCTTATTTTATTGAAAATTAAAGGATTTATCCTAAATTAAAAAGGGTCCCCCATATTTTATTAGTTCTACTATTAACCATAATGGGGGGAATTTGAGTAGTACAACATAGTTGAAAGATCATCTATTAGGCCATGAATTCATTAGCATTTCATCTACTAATCAAAACATGATGAGATCCATAACTTATGTCTGTCATAAAACATGCTTATAACCAGAAAATAACCAAAGAAATATCAATGACGAAACCACCATTAAAGCCACATAATGACAAGCACATTTACTCATGAAATACCAAAGGAAAAGGAGCTTATATTAACATATGAAAATCTAACCAAGTCGGGGACTTCCACATACCACCTAACCATATAATGGGTTGTACCAAATATCTCTTTTAGGTATTCACCCATGTGCCATATTCCAAGAATTAATGCAGGATCTCATGGAATAAACCAAGATAACCAAACTACGGCTTCCAGAGGCCAAAATACATCAACCCTCAACCAATGATTCCACCTCACCATCAGGCATCACTAACCATCACCAAATCGGTCTCCACCCAATTTTTTCAAGGCTTTATAGTGTTTGTTCCAACCAAGGCTTCGAGGACTAGTAACTCAACCCATAGTTGTTCTCAGGATCCAGAGAGTTTGCCCAACCTAGGCTTCCAGGACTAATAACTCAATGCACCAAGGGATCCAGAGAATTTGTCCAAACAAGGCTTCCAAGACTAGTAACTCAACCCAAGTTGTTACAGGACTTCCAAAGCGTTTGTCCAACCAAGGCTCCAAGAACTAATAACTCACCCATAGGCATAAGGAACATGAGCATCAATCGGAAAACAAAAGGGAAAACCCTCAACATGATGGCTATCCAGGTGATGGCATGGATAGGAAAAACCACTGTCAACCTAGGAAATCCTCCATGCCAATGACATATCACAACCAAAAAACCACATGCATATGCCATGCATGCCAAAACTAGCAAGGAAATTATACATGCAACTTGGTACCCACAAAGCAAACTCATTGTAATTGTTGATCCCATTGTCCCCTCACACTTTCCTACTTTTCTTGTTCCTTCTTGCTCAAATCCCAAGTATGCCACAATATCCAAGAGTGCTCCAAGAAAACTCTTAGTGTGTGAGAGTGTAAGAGAGAGAATAGAGTAGAGACCTCCAAGCTAAAACTGACAAAAGATGTGAACTAATATTGATAATCCTTTTTATCAATGAGGCCTCTATTTTCTTCATTTTCCATTATTTTCCTTAATTTTCCTCCTCACATGCAACATGTGACCTTTCACCTTCCCTTTCTCCTAATTTCCATTACTTTCATAAATAAAATGTCAATTAATGCCATTTTTCCTTTCCAAAGCCTTTTCCATTTTCCTTTAGCCATAATAACTTAACACCCACTAGGATGCTTTGCCCACCATTGAACTTGGAATACCTATCCCATGACCTTGGTATTATGTTTTCCTTTATTAACTTTTACATGGAATTTTGACTAGGGTTGTTATAGAATCCTCCCCCTTGGGGGAACACCGTCCTCGGTGCTCAATGGCACCAACAACCAGCAAGACAATTGAAAAGAAAAGCATACTACATGTGGAGCTTTATAACACATCTTGTTATAGTATTTACAATGACCACTATTGAAACATGACAAACATATCATTTATTGGAGCTTTATAAAATAGCTCATTATGATATTTACAATAACAACCACATATACTTATGCACATTTACTTCAACCAGCAAATAACCATGTTGTCTATGTAGCTTTATAAATCCAACTCGATACAGTATTTACAACAATATACACATATTTACATATGCACATTTGTTCAACAAGCAAATAAAATGAAACAATACCCATATGAGCAACAAGAGAATCTAGAGGCTTACACCTCAACCCTCAAAAGTAGTACCAGGATTCACCTCCTTCCCAAGAAGTCTGAAATCCACTACCAATGTCAAAGTTGTATCCAATGTCCAACACTACAATCCTACATAGTTTTCCTCTCAATGAATAGTTACCAACTCATTTTTTCACACTCCCAATGTGCATCTAATTCCATCTAGAAATGCTAATGACCAAAATAAATCCATCCCCTATAGTCCCTTCTCTGCTACACAATTCCTCGGGAAATTTGGTCACCCCTTCCATGCAGTCACTCACCTTCCAAGTTCCCTGGCATCGCCTATGCTTGGTGATCCATCCCTTGGCAAGAATTCCTCGCATCAAAAGGTCAAAAACCAAGGCATATACCTACCTCAAAGCCATGATATTGGTCATAGCATGCTCAAGGAATTCAATGGACACTATTGGGCACCAGTGTCCCACAATGGCCCTACTCCTGAAGTGCTTTACTAGCATGTTGTTGCCTATTCGATTTCCTTTTGTTGATGTTGCTAATTCTTTCAGTCAATTTCAACCACCCAACCAGGCATTTCCTTGCTTCCTGTAGTAAGCACATAACTTCCATTAGATTTAAAATAAATTGAAATAAATTCACATCATACCTCATTGGTAGCTCATAAATAAGGTACACTGGAAATCTTATTTACTTCCTGTCACAACAAGTCAAACTAGAATCATTGATAAAATCATTATGTATAAACATATCACATCCATTTAGCTTGAAACACAACCAGCATAGATCAAAATCATGAATCATGTGTAGTCATCATAAACCAGAATCATAGATCATATGTAACAATCATAAAACAGAATCATAGATCACACGCATAATAAAATTGGAATAAAATATTAATACTTATCCTTTAATCAATCATTCACTTTTGCCTTTATCCTTTGTCTTTTTTGTACACACACCGGATTGGTTTCCACACCCAGTGCCTTTTCTTTTCCTCAATCACATACACATACACAGTGTACATCACAATACATACACCTACACTTGATGTACAACATGATACATACACCTACACCCGATTTATAGCACAAAACATACATCTATACCCAATGAACAACACCACAAAATACATGTACCTACACCTAGCATACAACACAACATAATACATGTACTACATATAGTACAACACAATGAATACACATGTCAATTTACCACAACTACAAAATACACATACATAGCCCGCAACACAACATGTACGACATGCACACAATACCACATGTACACCAATACCATGTGTACAACAGGTACATAGTACCACCTATACACAGAACCACCTACACAATGTGTGCACAGCACCACCTGAACAATGTGTACACAGTGCCACATGTATACCACACCACTTATACAATGTGTACACAATACCACATGTACACAATACCACATGCATGACATGTACACGACACCACATGTACATAGCGCCACATGCACGCCATGTACATAACACCACCTACACGCAACACCACATGTGAAACATGTACACAACATGTTGGAAATAATACTGAGAGGGGGGGTGAATCAATATTATCAGGTCAATTACTTTTCAATTCATACACAGATTTGCATACGCTACTTAGGCTAGTGAAACCAACGTATATATGCAACTTCAGTTAAGGAAATTAGTGTATAACTTATAATTTAATTATGCTTCAGATGCTGATGTCAGAACCACATAAACATTAATCAGGAATAGAAAAATAATGCAGACAGTCACACACAAGAACACAAGATATAAGGTGGAAACCCAATGTGGGTGAAAACCACCTGCTGCAATTCGTCTTTATCTTCTTTTAATTAGAAACTTATTTTTACAATCATTTGGTACTGGTGCAGTCTTATACCAATACATAGGCTGCTACCTGCAAAAAGATACAACCTTCTCTCGTTCTCCAGCTTCTCCTGGAAGGGAGCTACAACCCCCTAAGTTGTTGTACTAGCTGAGGTACTAGTATGTAGGTGCTGACCTACAAAAGGCTACAACCTTCTCTTTTCTTCCAGGGACCATGTTTCATAAATTTTCAGACTGGATCCATGAATATTATCAATCAAACATCAAGTTTATCTACATCAATCAATATCCTTTGTACAAACCAAAATAGAATCAACCAAACACTTCTCAGAATTTTGTAACCAGAAAACAGTAATAGTAACCAGACACCAATTTTGAACCTAAAACACTGCAGTAATAAACAGAAGCAGCTAAAGCATATTTCATGAGACATATGCTACTTCAAAATGAGAAACCTGCATACATACGCATCTGTCTCAACACTAACCAGTGTATACGTTGTCTTCTATCACTGAACCTGCGTGCATACGCACCTCTCATGTGTCGAACCTGCGTATAAATCTATAAAAGATAATTTACCGCTTTTCACTTAATCAGACGTCAATTAGACCCAAATTATCAGATTTATAGATCTAATCATGCGCCAAATATAATAGATCAAGAATCACACAATGATACTACTATTCAAGCCTTAAAATCTTATCCATCAATAGAACTTATCCATCTTTTAGTGCTCAGGTTCCTCCTTGGTTCAGGTCCAGCAATGCAACATAAACCAATCACCAATTTTCCAGATCTTGCTCCTCTTAAGATATTCAACACTTTAGTTGATACCCTAGCCAGATGATCTCCTTCCCTTTTTATAGTCTTAGGCCTTACTCAAACCATGGTCCAAAACCATTGAGAACCAATACTAGGGACCCGATACTTGGGTTCAACACTTTGGATGCAATACCAAGGACCAAAACCATAGGTTCAAATATGTCAGACTAAATACCATGGACCAAACATAAATTTTCCCACATGTACATGCTTTTCTTTGCATGAAAGTTCGTGCATATGCATACACGCCTTTTGATCGGTGATCCGGTGTGTATATGTGAATTTGCTGAGAGGAACCCGTGTATACCTTATTTTCTTATGTGATCTGTTATTTGAGTGAGTTGCCATGAAGGACAACACCTATGTCATAGAGCCAAACCTGTGTCATAATGCCAACAATCTCCCCCTTTGGACTTGATGGAAACCCCAAGTCACTCAAAGTCATTCTCCCCCTTTGACATCAAGGGAAAAGGGTTATTCTCCCCCTAAGTACATGCTGAATTCTCTGCTCTGCTATGCTGTCCAAGCTCCCCTGATTGTAGGCAAGGTCTGCAAGAAGATTTTTTACAAAAGAACCATGACTTTATACAATATAAATGACCTTCTTACCACCAAAGACTCATACATACATCACTCTCCCAACCAAGTGGGGATTGACTCATCTTCCCAACCAAGTGGGGATACCCCAAGAATTTACACATGATAACAAAAGGAACATTACTTTATCCATCCTAGGCATATTGGGAAACCAAAATAGGTCGTTACATGACCTTGAAAATAAAATAAATACATGATATAGAGAGAAATATCTACAGCAAGACACAATTATCTGTCAATCATCATTTAGACCAACAACCATGTTCTCGCTTTGCACCTGTTCCACCTAAAATCCAAACCACTGTGATTCTAAGATAATGCCAACAATGCATCATTAGAAGAATATATATATGCTCCCCCTGAACCTGTGCCAGATGGTCTTTTCCAGACCCATTTCAGACTCTTTTTACCCAGAGCTTGGCCCACTGATTGTCTTCAACTGACATATACGCGACTGTATCCACATAAACCGACGTATGTACGCGTATCAACCTCATGAAACTCGCGTGCAACCACTTTTCTCTTAAACAGACAAGATTCAACAGCAAGATGATGCATCAATTACCGCCAGCTTCTGTCTGAGGTACTCAAATGTCTCCCTGGGCAGAGGTTTGGTAAGTATATTAGCAACTTGTTCCTTAGAGGGGACATACTCCATTTTGACCTTTTGTTCAAGCACTTGTTCCCGGAGAAAATGATACTTAATAGGTATGTTCTTAGTTTTTGAATGCATGATAGGATTCTTTGAAATACTGATTGCACTTGTATTATCACAGAAGATGGAGATAGGTGGAGTACAAGTGATCTGAAAATCTTGCAAAGTTTGCATCATCCAAAGGAGCTGTGTGCAACAAGATTCAGTAGCTTCATATTCTGCTTTAGCTATAGATAATGCAATTGAACTCTATTTATTGTTGAACCAAGATACTAATCTAGGACCCATGAAGAATGCACAACCACTAGTGCTTTTTCTATCATCACGCTTCCTGCCCAATCTGCATCTGTATATGCATGAAGTGTGAGATCTGAATCTCTAGGATACCATAAGCCATAGTTTTGAGTTCCTTGAAGATACTTGAAAATTCTCTTAACTACCTGAAGATGAGTTTCCTTTGGATTTGCTTGAAACCTTCCAACTATTCCTACTGCATGCATAATATCTGGTCGGGTACCTGTTAGATAGAGCAAACTACCAATCATGGATCTATAGGTTGGTTGATGTACTACTGCTGATTCATCATTAGCGCTGAGGCTGCATCCTGTTACCATAGGGGTACATACTGGTTTCGAATCTTCCATGCCATATTTCTTCAAGATCTACTTTAGGTACTTGGTTTGTGATAAAAAGATACCGTCTTTATTTTGTTGGATTTGTAACCCAAGGAAATATGTCAACTCACCAAGCAAGGACATTTCAAATTCTTTCCACATCACCAAAGCAAAGTTTTGACTCATGGCTTCTTCATTGCTGCCAAAGATGATATCATCAACATACACAACAAGAATTAGCAATTTATCATTATCAATTTTTATATATAGATTGATATATGTTGATCCTTTTGAAAAACCATGTTGATGGAGGTATTTCTCCTGACGATAATACCAAGCCCTTGGAGCCTGTTTAAGACCATAGAGTGCCTTCTTAAGTCTGCATACAAGTTTAGGATCATTTCCAAGGATGAATCCATCTGGTTGCTCAATATACACTTCTTCCTCTAAGTCCCCATTTAAAAAGGTTGATTTCACATCCATTTGAAATACTTTGAACTTATGAAAGCTAGAAAGTGCAAGGAACATTCTTATTGCCTCAAGTCTAGCAACTAGTGCAAAAATTTTTTCAAAGTCTATACCTTCTTGTTGAGCATATCCTTTACAAACAAGTCTAGCCTTGTTCCTAATAACTTCTCCATTTTCATTCATCTTGTTTTTGAATATCCATTTTGTCCCTATGACATTCTTATCTTTCGGTCTAGGAACCAACTCCCAAGTGTTATTCTTTTCAATCTGCTCAATTTCTTCATCCATGGCCTTGACCCAGCATTCGTCTTTACATGCTTCTCTTACATTTTGTGGTTTAGTGGAGGAGAGCAATGCTAGATAGCTTGAAGCTTCAGAAATACTTCTTCTTATTTGTACACCTTCCTCTTTCTGTCCCAAAATTTGAGTCTCTGTATGGTTCTTCTGGATATATCTTGATGGAGTCTTTTCTTCTATCCTTATCTGTTCTTCTAGTGCCTCATGGGTTTCTTCTTCATCATGAATCTTATTTGATGTTGAAGGATAGTCCTCATCATCTTCGAAATCTTCAGATTTTACTTGCCTAGGAGTGTTTCCTTCTTCATCAACCACTACATCAATACTTTCAACAATTTTTCCAAGTCTTTTATTGTAACACTTATATGCTTTGTTTTGGGGAGAGTAACCAAGGAGAATGCCTTCATCTGCTCTAGGTTCAAACTTGCCAAGATTTTCATTAGTCCTTTTGATGTAGCATTTGCTTCCAAAAATTTTGAAGTATTTTACCATGGGAGTCTTACCATACCAAAGTTTATGAGGAGTCTGAGTGTTGTTACCCGAAAGTTCATCTTGTTGAGAATAGTAACTGCAGCAAATGTGGCTTCACCCCAGAAGGTCGCAGGAGTTCCAGACTCACCAAGCATAGCACAAGCCATTTGTTGAACCGTTCTGTTCATCCTTTCCACTACTCCATTTTGCTGAGAAGTCCTTGCAGTAGAGAGTTCCCTTCTTATTCCATGTTCTTCACAAAAATAGAAGAATTCATCCGAGGTAAATTCCCCTCCATGATCAGATCTGAGGCATTTGATTCTGTGATCTAATTCATTTTCAACCAAGGCTTTGAATGATTTGAACTTTTCGAAAGCTTCATCTTTATACTTCATGAGTCCTATCCAACACATCCTTGAAAAGTCGTCAATGAACAATATGAAGTACCCTTCTCCTCGAGGTGACCTCTTCCTAGTTGGACCACATATATCAGTATGGACCAGTTCAAGCGACCTGCTAGCTAATCCTTCCTTTTCCGGGAAACTAGTTTTGGTTTGTTTACCAAACTAACATGATTTGCATATTGTATTTTCTGGAATTCTAATGTCAGGAAGATCACGAACCGCCTGATATTTGCATGCTTTCCTTATTTGAGAGAAGCTTAGATGCCCCAATCTTCTGTGTCATACCCAGTGTTCATCATTCTTGCTTAGATAGCATTGTTGTTGTCCTCCTTTGAATACGTATAAATTATTTGGAGTTCTTATGCCTTTGATCATTGTTTTTCCTGTATCAAGCTCACAAATAATACATCCATTTGATCGAAATATTACCTCAGTTCCTTGATCACACATTTGACTGACACTCAATAGATTATGCTTTAAGCCATCAACATACATAACATTTCCAACTTTGACCTTCTCTTTCAAACGAACAGAACCTTTACCTTTTATGAATGATGGGATGTCATTTCCAAATGAGACTTTCTTTTCATTTTCTAAGGCACTATATGACTGAAGTTTTTCCTTATCACCTGGCATATGTTTTGAGCATCCACTGTCAATGTACCACTGATTTTCCTGTCCTTCTGCATATAAGGCTATCCCACATTTTTCTGGTTGTGGTTCTTTCTTCCTCCATGTTTTGGGACTAACTGAATCTTGCTCCTTCTTATTGTTTACCAAAACCTACTCCTGCATTCAGAGTCTTCATGACCAAATTTGTTACAAATAGAACATTCTATTTCATTTTCAAGAGTAGAAAAGTTATTGTAGGTCCTTTTCATGATCCCAATCATACTCCTTTGTTTTTGAGCTTCCCTAGTCATGATGGTCTTGTAGGAAACACATTGAGCAACTTTGGGAGCAAAGTTATGACAAGAGAAACATTAGCCATTGAAGAAATTCTTGCGATTATCAAACCTACCAACCAAATTATTGTAGTTTCTATTGACATCCATTCTTGAGGCAAATTGGGAATGATTTACCTATGATTGGTTGAAGCTTCTATTCATCCTTGAAGTAGATTACCCCCGATTTACTTGGTAATCTTTGTTCATTCTTGAAGCAAATTGTCCCTAATTTACCTGGTGATCCCCATTATACTTTTTTGTCGATTGTTAACCTGTTCATTTTTCCTTGCTACATCAAGATAACTTTTGGAGGTGGATAGCTTCTGTGCTTGCTTCTGTGCTTGAGACGCTTCTTTAGAATATCCGAGACCTGTTTTGATTAGAGGAGAACGCTGCACTTTGATAATTTCATCTAAAGTTTCAGATCCTTTAGAAAATCTAAGATTAAGGGATTTTCTTTTCTCAATTTCTTTTCTAAGTCCCACAATTTCACATTCTAACTCTTCATTGTGTTTCTCTCTTTCAGCAAGTTGGAATGTCAGAGTATCTATGATAATATTCTTTTCTTCTAAACAAATTTTAAGTTTAGAAATTTCTTCATAAAGACCTTCTTCATTTATAGCATCCAAGAAATCATCATCTTCAAAGGCCATCAAAATTCTATCATCATTACCTTGTTCATCTTCATCACTATTTGAAAATCCATCACTGTCTTCATGAGTATAATAGTTCTTTTTACTTACATTCTGTTTTCTATTCCATCTAACTGGTTCCTTACCTTTATCTTTATGAGGACACTTGGTAGCATAGTGACCGACTCTTTCACAAGCAAAGCATTTGAAAGACAGCTTACCTCTGAATCTTCTAGTTCCCCGTTGAAGGTTTTTGACAAAATTTGATTCTTCCTCTTCTTTTGACATATGTCCTGACTCATTGTTATCTCCTTTTCCTGAGGCTTTGAATGTAGCTTCTCTCCTGTCTGATGGTCCACCTTTTCTCATTTCGTAAGCAGTTAGGATTCTGCGCAGCTGTGACATGGTAATGCTCTGCAAATTCTGCTTTTCTTCTATGGCAGAAACTTTTCAACCAAAAAAACTTCTTTTATTTCTTCACCCAAGTTTTTCATACATTTAACAATCTCATCTATACATAGGAAATAGTTAGCCGCGCTTTCATCATTGTGCATTCTGAGATTTTCATATTGAATTCTGAGAGTTTGTAGTTTAGCTCGTTTTACCTGATCATCTCCTTCATAGCTCAAAATGATCTTGTCCCATATTTCTTTTGCGATTTTGAGCTGCATAACCTTGATGAATTATGATTGAGATAGACTTCCTAGTAAACTATTGACAACCTTGGCATTCATTTCATATTGATTTTTACCAGTCGTATCTGTAGGAGTTGTTGATGGAAATGTATATCCTGTTTCTATGATATCCCAGACTTATGTACCAAGAGATTGAAGTTAGGTTGTGATTCTTACCTTCCAATAGACAAAGTTGCTCCCATCAAAAATTGGTGACCTGATCAATGCCTCCTTTTCATAGTTGCTCATGATGATAGATCTTCCTTCAAGCGATCAAGCTTCTTCTGAAGGACCTACCCTGATACCAATTGTTGGAAACAATACTGAGAGGGGGGGTGAATCAGTATTATCAGGTCAATTACTTTTCAATTCATACACATATTTGTATACACTACTTAGGCTAGTGAAACCAGCGTATATACGCAATTTCAGTTAAAGAAACTAGTGTATAACTTATAATTTAATTATACTTCAGATGTTGATTTCATAACCACATAAACATTAATCAGGAACAGAAAAACAATGCAGACAGTCACACACAAGAACACAAGATATAAGGTGGAAACCCAATGTGGGTGAAAACCACCTACTACAATTCATCTCTATCTTCTTTTAATTAGAAACTTCTTTTTACAATGATTTTGTACTAGTGCAGTCTTATACCAGTACATAGGCTGCTACCTGCAGAAAGCTACAACCTTCTCTCATTCTTCAGCTTCTCCTGGAAGGGAGCTACAATCCCCTAAGTTGTTCTACTAACTAAGGTACTAGTACATAGGTGCTGACCTACAGAAGGCTATAACCTTCTCTTTTCTTCCAGGGACCACGTTTCATAAATTTTCAGACTGGATCCATGAATATCATCAATCAAACATCAAGTGTATCTACATCAATCAATATCCTTTGTACAAACCAAAATAGAATCAACCAAACTCTTCTCATAATGTTGTAACCAGAAAATAGTAATAATAACCAGACACCAATTATGAACCTAGAACACTGCAGTAATAAACAGAAGCAGCTAAAGCATATTTCATGAGACGTATGCTACTTCAAAATGAGAAACTTGTGTACATATGCATCTGTCTCAAGACTAACCAGTGTATACGTTGTCGTCTCTCGTTGAACCTGTGTATATACGCGCCTCTCATGTGTCGAACCTGCGTACAGATCTATAAAAGATAATTTACCGCTTTTCACTTAATCAGACGTGAGTTATACCTAAATTATCATATTTATAGATCTAATCATGCTCCAACTATAACAGATAAAGAATCACAGTGATACTACTATTCAAGCCTTAAAATCTTGATCCATCAATAGAACTTATCCATCTTTTAGCGCTCAGGTTCCTCCTTAGTTCAGGTCCAGCAATGCAACATAAACCAATCACCAGTTTTCCAAATCTTGCTCCTCTTAAGATATTCAACACTTTAGTCAATACCCTAGCCAAATGATCTCCTTCCCTTTTTATAGTATTAGGCCTTACTTAAACCATGGTCCAAAACCATTGAGAACCAATACTTGGGTTCAACACTTTGGATGCAATACCAAGGACCAAAACCATAGGTTCAAATATGTCGGACTAAATACCATGGACCAAACATAAATTTTCCCACATGTACGCGCTTTTATTTGCATGAAAGTGCATGCATACGTATACACGCCTTTTGATCGATGATCCCACGTGTATATGCGACTTTGCTGAGAGGAACCTGCGTATACCTTATTTTCTTCTGTGATCTTCTATTTGAGTGAGTTGCCATCAAGGACAACACCTATGTCATAGATCCAAACCTATGTCATAATGCCAACACAACATCACATGCACACAGAACCACATATATAATCATTCACACAACACCATATATACATAGCACCACATGTACAACATGCACACAACACCATATGCACACAACGCCACATATCCATCATGCACACAGTACAATATGTACACAACACCGCATATTGAACCTGTATATAGCACCATCTATACCCATCACTGCATATGCAATATGCATACAACACCATATATACAACAAGCACTTAATAGCATAAGTATAATCACTAAATATACAATATGCATAACATATACACAACAATAGAACTGCACATCCAAAAACACAATGTCTCTACCAAGCAACCTGTTGCCATTATGATGCATGTGTTGTACTAGATGGCAACCCACTTGTAGCAGAACAAGTATATGGTAACTATATGAATCTACAGGACAGATCAGAGGTGACAAAATTATGGAACAGAATAATGGTCAAAGGGTTAATACAGGGATATTTTTAGCGTGTGTTGTCCTTGATAACAACTATTCTTTGATGAATGAACTAATTGACAAAAGTATAAATAGGATGTGACAAAATGAATGGCATTTGTGTTTATAGATGTGACAAAATGCAAGGCAGTTTAAGGAATCAATTCAGAAGTAATATACAATGGAAAATCACATTATAACATGTCTATTCAGGGGTAACAGAGTAATGGTACAGAAGGATAGGATGATGGAACAAAGGACTATAGATCAGAATCAAGCAATTAAGGAAAACGAATGTTTTCAGGTATGTTAAGTTGTATACGGAGGTTCAATGTACAAAAAGAGCATATACAAGCAAGTTCATTGTACAAAAAGAGCATACACATATGTACGCACTTTCACAAGAGGAAAAGAATGTATGGGATGGAAAATTAAGGAAAATTAAAGTTAAAGAATACCAAGGGGCAATACCATGGTATTAGCTCACAATATTGAGTGGAGTAACAGGTATTTGATCTTGTCTAAGAATACCACAAGTTATAAGTGTTGTTTTGGTCTAAGGTATTGAGAAAGGCTAAAACTATATAAGGAGGAGAAGATCAAAGGGCTAAGGGCACAAGCAATGAATATATTATGAAGTGTTAGATTAAAAGAAATTATGCATGTTATGGGTTTCTTATGCGTTGCTTGATTGGTACTAAGTATGCACCTGAGTGTTTGATGATGGATGAGATCTAATGATGGATCAGGATCATAATGACTTATCATTTTGTGATATGATAATGGATAGGCTATATCTGAATGCTAAACACATGTTTTACCCTATAAATGTTATGATCAAGGTATGACTAAAGTCTGGAATAGCTGTGAAGTTTTAAGTTAGTATTTGCAGATCTATACACTGGTTCGCCTTGGTCAAGGCGCGTATACACACTTCTTCGGCACTACCAAGTAGCGTATGCAAAAAAAATTCCACTGTTCACGAATGACTTATCTATCTAATCAGTGCTGCTATTTTATTTGTATATATCGATGATGTCTTCTTAGATGTGAAAGTAGAACTGAATATATAAGGAGATTGAGTCTGATTGAATGATTGATTAAGTGAGAAAGGTGATATTTGTTGTTGTCTGTTTAGATCTTTGTAATTTGACAGTAAATCTTTAGAATGTTATTGGTTGATACAGTTTTGATTCAAAGGTTTTTATGACTTAGTAATTTTGGAGGTATACGTAGGTTTGGTTAAAGGAAGTAGCATATACATGCAGGTTGTCTTCATTCAAGTAGAGTATGCATTCTGACATATGATTTTTGAGGTTGCAGTTGGTTCCGGTTGTTGATGTAGGTTTCTAGGTTCAGCACAGTGTTTTGGTGATAGTGATATGACTCTTTAGATTGACTAATTGTTGGTTGATGCAGTTATTATTGAGTTTGATCATCAATGTTACTGATGGGCCCAGTTTAAAAATTTGATGAAACATGGCCTTCATATTGTGTTGTTGTGTACCAGAAGTATCCAGTAAAATTTATGAAACGTGGTACCTAGAGGATACTAAGGGTTGGAGCCTTGAGTGAGGAAGTCGAATCTTCCTACCAGTAGTGGCTAGTGATTTGATCAGGGGGTTGGAGCTCCCTTCCAGTAGAAGCTGGAGACGAGTGAAGGTTGTAGCCTTCTATAGAATAGTGCCTACATACTGGTAAACATATTGTCTAGTGCAAGAGCTAGGGGGTTGTAGCTCCCTTCGAGTAGAAACTCGAGAATGAGAGAAGGTTGTAGCCTTCTGCAGGTGGGTGCCTACATACTGGTATGTGTCTGTACTAGTACAATATTGTAAACAAATTATTCTTTATATTAAAAAGAAGACAGAGACAACAACAACAAATGATTTTTCACCTGCATTGGGTTTCCACCTTAAGTCTTGGTGTTCATGTGTGTTGCTTATGTATGATGGTTTATTCTATTATTACTGCACATGGTTACTGTTTAATAAAGTATTGATGCACTGATTAAATATCAACATATGATGAATTAACTGAATCATAAGTTCACTGGATATACGTTGGTTGCCTTAAGAACAATTGTGTGCACACACGAGTTCCCTTCACTGAAGTAGTGTATATAAATATGATTATGAAATGAAAAAGTTATTTATTTGAAAATATTGATTCACCCCCCCTCTCAGTATTTTTCCCAACAATTGGTATCAGAGCAGGTCCTTTCATAGAATATTGATCACTTGAAGGAGATCTGTAATAACAATGGGAAAGAAGCAAAAGAAGAAATGACCTCAAAAGAAGAAGACATCTCAAAGGAACTATGACAGTGGGAGAGATGATTGGCTATTATGTGGAAGCACTCTTCATATTTAGAATCACCTCAGAATGAAGATGAACAAGCAAAATAATTATCAGGTACGAATTTGGTGTCCTCTGGTGATACATTTCTCTGTTCATTTGAAGATAATGAATGTGACAGTGAAACAACTAAATTTTCTCTTATGGGTGAAAAAGAAAGAAATCAAATAGAGGCAGAATTTAAAAATCTCACAAAAACAATTAGAGATCAAAAATATCTAATTGATAAAAGGGAATGTACCTACAAAGAAGAAGTTACCAGATTAAAAGCTCAGTTGCAGGAAGGAAAGAAGTAAGGAAGTAGTACAAGGAAAAGGGAGATCAATGTCAAAGGCTACAGGATGAAGTGACATCATTGAGAAATGAAGTAAATGAAAAGGAGACAACAATCAAGAAACTTATAGAAAGATCCAGTTACTTTAAAAGTCTTGAAGCTGAGATAGTCTCTCTAAAACAAGATCTTGGAAATTCAAATAATCATAATGAAGAACTACCTCAAGCAGATGAAGAACAAAAAAATGAGATTCTCAAATTAAAACAGCAAGTGGAAGAAGGAAGAAAGTCTAAAGAAATCATGAAGAAGCAGTATCTGGAAAAGAAAGAGAAATATTAGGTTGAGGTAAATATCCTAAAACGTAAATTAGAGGAAAAGGATAAAGTTTTCAGATTTCAAGATAGTACTAATATTTTGGATAATATTCTCAGTAGTCAAAGGTCTCCTTTCATCAAATCTAGTCTTGGTTTTCATGAAACTGTTGAAGCTGAATCTAGCTAACAAGATGAGGCAAGGAACTCTAATGAAAAATCTGAAATGCTCAACAAGGAGATAAGAGGTCAACCCCATCAACAACCAAGGAAAGAAAGACTTCAAAGAAAATCATTTACTCCTAACTATGGAAATGATAATCAGTTATTTCCTATGATGACTAATGTTGAATGTTTTATATGTCATAATTTTGGACACATTGCACCCACATGCAGAAGTAGAATGGTTCAAACTAATAACTATCACACAGAAACATCATTAGTTTCCAGGTACTTTAAGGGATATTGTTTTTTTGCAATATGTTTGGTCACAAAGCCATTGATTGCTTCAGAAGGAATATGAAATATATAAGATGTTATGGCTGTAACAAGTTTAGGCATATAGAAAAAGAATGCAAGAGAAAATTTCGGCCAACTTGCCAAAAGGATAAAACATCATCATAGTCCAAGGTATGGAGGAAGAAGGAATTACAGTTAGAAAAATGTGGCATAGCTCAGTATACATATAGAATAGGCTCAGGAGAAACTAAAATTATGAAACTTCAGTGTTTTGATTCTCATATTCGTTTATCATGAAGACAAATCATGTATATACATGAGTTAGAAGCTACACAATCACGTATATGTTGGCTTGATGTAGAAGCAGAAAGGCAGACTCAGGAAAAGGGGTCTAGTATGGTTCAGTCAATTATCAATTGACGTTTTGCTCTAATTGATTATGATTACAATCTATTGATGATATGTAGAAGTGATTTTTACCCTCATAAGTTGTTGATGATTTGATTTATAACTAGTTGATGATGATGCCTTGATGATTCTTACTGATATATGCAATGATTAGATCTGACAGTGAATTGTTGGCACAGGTTCATGGGGAGAATATGCTAGGCTTCTAATAATACATTGTTGGCATTATGTTTATAAGTCTTTGGTACATAAAGTTTCTTATCTATGGCAATGATGCTTATGTTGTTGAAGTGTTTAAATGATACATCATTCTATGCTATAGTCATGGGTTTCCTATGATAAAGTCTCAAATTATACTTATATTTCTTGAGCCACATAATCATTATTCAAATCAGATTTATGGATCATTGTGGATGACTCTTTTGATGATGCATATAGTACATATGGCACGTTGCTTACATGGTGATCTTCATAAGGATAAGGAGAAGAACAAATCTTGAGTACACAACTTCATTATTTGATAAGTGTCATTTTTGTTATGTTGCTGACATCGTGCTCTCAAAGATGCATAAACTTCATATGGTGCAATTCTGGATAAGGATTCCTACAGTTCTTTGCTCTCACATGGTTGAAGGTTGTTGTTGTTAATGGTATCAAAAAATCTTAACAAATGACTACGAGCTCATGGTTTGCTAGATACATATTGTTATCTCTATGATGGATACATATTATGCAGATACATGGATGATTACTTAAATTACACATTGGTAAATAATCTTGGTTGACTAAGAAAAATGGTGTTATTGCAGGTTTCATGAAGACATATCTATTTGAAGACGTGGTTATTTGGATACATGGCTTACTTAGTCACATAACGATGATGACTTCTTAATTTATGATGATAGGTTTGATTATCATGGTTGATGCTTATTAGATGTGGATATTGGAAAAATCCCTAGTGAAGATACACGATTGATATATTGAGGGTAGTTATGGAAATATCATGCAGTTCTTGTTACGAGAATGATGATATTGTAGTCATAGATGATGACTATGGTGGTTTCACATATATATATGATATGATGTGGATGGTTTTGTATTATTCCTTGGAAATATGACATATGCTTAGTTGATTCATGGAAGGTTATGGGGCAAGGTGATCTTGATAAGATCAAGAAGATGAGTTGATATCTATATGCAGCATACTTTGTTATAGGTTGATGATATTAAAGGTACATTGGCCTATCTTGCAAACTGATGTTGGACATATACAGGTTGTTGGTCTGGATGCTTCTGACAGATTCTTATGATGCGGATCATATATGGTGTATGATAGTTTCTGATGACTATCATGGTCTTGTTTAGATTTTGGTCTTTGTTATAAATGTCATGTATATCATTTGATGTAAAGGTCATGGAAATACCTATGATGTAATAACTGTCATATTCAATCATGTATGGACTTTTGAGATCATGTCAAATATGTAATCCCACTTGGTTGAGTGGTTGAGTCATTATTTGATGTATCCCCACTTGACTGGGTGGTTGATGTATATCTGAGCCATTAGTGATAGGAATGTCATACTCACATAGTTGAGTTATAGAGTCATGTTATTCTTTCAAAAATATTTCTGCAGACTCTACATATGCTCAAGGGGAGCATGGACGGTATAGTGCATCTCAACATGTACTAAGGGAGAGTTTGATCAAAGAATTCAGCATGTGGCTAAGGGGAGCATGATCAATGTTCATATTCAGTTATTCAAATATGGAAGCCTTCATTTAACATTGGTCAATCAGCCCTTTTCCCTAATGTCAAATGGGGAGAGTAGCTTAGTGTTTGGAGAGTGGTGTTTGGAGAGTAGCTTGATGTTCAGAACAACTTGGTGCTTGTCTTGATGTTATTTATAGGTTGTGGTGACTAAACACCAAAGTAGTTTCCATCAACTCCAAAGGGGGAGATTGTTGGCATTATGATGAATGTGTTGTACTTGATGGCAACCCACTTGTAGCAGAAGAAGTATATGGTAACTAGGTGAATCTACAGGACAGATCAGAGGTGACAAAATGATGGAACAGAATAATGGTCAAAGGGTTAATACAGGGAGATTGTTAGTGTGTGTAGTCCTTGATAACAGTTGTTCTTTGATGAATGAACTAATTGATAAGAGTATAAACAAGATGTGACAGAATGCATGGAAATTGTCTTTAATGATGTGACAAATGCAGGGCAGTTCAAAGGAATCAGTTCAGAAGTAATATGCAATGGAAAATCACATTATAATAGGTCTATTTAGAGGTAACAGAGTAATGGTACAAAAGAATAGGATGATGGAACAAAGGGCTACATATTAGAATCAAGAAATTGAGGAAAAATAATGTTTTCAGGTATGTTAAGTCGTATATGCGGGTTCACTATACAAAAAGAGCATATACGTATGCACACACTTCCACAAGAGGAAAAGCACATATGGGATGGAAAATTAAGGAAAATTAAAGCTAAATAATACCAAGGGTCAATACCATGGTATTAGCTCACAATATTGAGTAGAGTAACAGTTATTTGATCCTGTCTAAGAATACCACAGGTTCTAAGCGTTGTTTTTGTCTGAGGTATTAAGAAAGGATAAAACTAGATATAAGGAGAAGAAGATCAAAGGGCTAAGGGCACAAGTAATGAACATCTTATGAAGTGTTATATCAAAAGAAATTATGCATGTTATGGGTTTCTGGTGCTTTGCTTGATCTGGACTAAGTATGCACCTAAGTGTTTGATGATGAATGATATCTAATGATGGATCAAGATCAAATGACTTATCATTATGTGATCTGATAATGGATAGGCTAGATTTTAATACTAAACGTGTGTTTATGCTATAAATGTTATGATCTAGGTGCGACTGAAGGCTGGAATAGTTGTGAAGTTTTAAGTTAGTATTTTCATATCTATACGTTGGTTCTCCTTCGTGAAGGCATGTATACATGCTTGTTCGGCACTACCAAGTAGTGTATGAAAAAGAAAAGCATGTTGTTCATAAATGATTGATCTATCTCATCAGTGTTGATGTTTTACTGCTCTTTGTCAATGATGTCTTCTTAGATATGAAAGGAGATTGAGTTTGATTCATTGATTGATTAAGTGAGAAATGTGACCTTTGTCATTGTCTGTTTAGATCTCTATAATTTGATAGTAGATCTTCAAAATGTTACTAGTTCATATAGTTTTTATTCAAAAGTTTTTATGATTCAGTAATTTTGGAGGTATACGAAGTTTTGGTTATAGGAAGTAGCATATACATGCAGGTTGGCTTCATTGAAGTAGCGTATGCATTTTCACATATGATTTTTGAGGTTACAGTTGGTTCTGGTTGTTGATGCAGGTTTCTGGGTTTAGCACAGTGTTCCAGTGACAGTGATCTAACAATTCAGATTGACTGATTATCGGTTTATGCAGTTATTATTGAGTTTGAGCTTCAATGTTACTGATGGGCCCAGTGTGAAAATTTGATGAATCGTGGCCTTCATATTGTGTTGTTGCGTACCTGGAATATCCAGTATGAAAATTTACGAAACGTGGTCCCTGGAGGATACTAAGGGTTGGAGCCTTCAGCGAGGAATTCGAAGCTTCCTTCAAGTAGTGGCTAGTGATTTGATGAGCGAGTTGGAGCTCCCTTCCAGTAGCAGGTAGAGAATGAGTGAAGGTTGTATCCTTCTATAGGTCAGTGCCTACGTACTGGTAAACATATTGGTTAGTACAAGAGCTAGGGGGTTGTCGCTCCCTTCTAGTAGAAACTAGAGAAAGAGAGAAGGTTGTAGCCTTCTGCAAGTGGGTACCTATGTACTAGTATGAGTCTACACCAATACAAGATTGTAAACAGATTATTCTTTATATTAAAAAGAAGACAGAGACAACAGTAGCAGGTGGTTTTTCTCCTGCATTGGGTTTCCACCTTAATATTGGTGTTCATGTAAGTTTCTTATGTCTGATGTTTTATTATTTTATTATTGCACATTCTTACTATTTAATAAAGTATTAATGCACTGATTAAAGATCAACATATGATGAATTAATTGAATCATAAGTTCACTGGATATACATTGGTTGCCTTAAGAACAGTTGGATTCACACATGAGTTCCCTTCACTGAAGTAGAGTATATAAATTTGATTATGAAATGAAAAATTTATTGATTTGAAAATATACTGATTCACCACCACCACCCCCCCCCCCCCACCCCCCGGTATTTTTCCCAAAAATTGGTATCAGAGCAGGTCCTTTCACAGAAGCTTGATTGCTTGAAGGAGATCCATAGTAACAATGGGAAAGAAGCAAAAGAAGAAAACACCTCAAAATAAGAAGACATATCAAGGAATTGTGACAGTAGGGGAGACAATTGGCTATTATGTGGAAGAAACTTTTCAAATTCAGAATCACCTCAAAATGAAGATGAACAAGCAAAGGAAATATCATGTACGAATTTGTTGTCCTCTGGTGATACATTTCTCTATTCATTTGAAGATAATGAATGTGACAGCAAAACAACTGAATTTTCTCTTATGGGTGAAAGAGAAAGAAATTGAATATAGGCAGAATTTAAAAAGCTCACAAACACAATTAGAGATAAAAAATATCTAATTGATAAAAGGGAATGTTCCTACAAAGAAGAAGTTACCAGGTTAAAATCTCAATTGGAGGAAGGAAACAAAGTAAGGAAGTAGTACAAGGAAAAGGAAGATCAATGTCAAAGGTTGCGGGATGAAGTGACATCATTGAGAAATGAAGTAAATGAGAATGAGACAAAAATCAAGAAACCTATAGAAAGATCCAGTTACTATAAAAGTCTTAAAGCTAAGATAGTCTGTCTAAAACAATATCTTGAAAATTCAAATAAGAAAGATGAAGAACTACCTCAAGCAGATGAAGAACAAGAAAATGAGATTCTCAAATTAAAACAACAAGTGGAAGAAGGAAGAAAATCTAAAGAAATCATGAAGAAGCAGTATCTGGAAAAGGAAGAGAAATATGAGGTTGAGGTAAATATCCTAAAAGGTAAAGTAGAAGAAAAGATAAAATTTTGAGATTTCAAGATAGTACTAAGATTTTGGATAATATTCTTGGTAGTCAAAGAACTCCTATCATCAAATTTGGTCTTGGCTTTCATTAAACTGTTGAAGGTGAATCTAGCTCACAAGATGAGGCAAGGAACTTTAATGCAAAATATGAAGTGCTCAACAAGGAGATAAGAGGTCAACCCCATCAACAACCAAGGAAAGAAAGACTTCAAATAAAATCATTTACTCCTAACTATGGAAGTGATAATCAGTTATTTCCTATGATTTATAATGTTGAATGTTTATATGTCATAATTTTGGACACGTTGCAGCTAGATGCAGAAATAGAATGGTTCAATCTAATAACCGTCAGAAAGAAATATCATTAGCTTCCAGGTACTTTGAGATATTGTTTTTCTTGCAATATGTTTGGTCACAAAGCCATTGATTGCTTTAGAAGGAATATGAAACATATAAGATGTTATGCCTGTAACAAGTTTGGGCATATTGAAAAAGAATGTAGGAGCAAATTTCGGCCAACTTACCAAAAGGAGCAAACATCATCACAGTCCAAGGTATGGAAGTAGAAGGAATTACAATCAGAAAAATGTGGCATAGCTCAGTATACAGACAGAATAAACTGAGTAACTGAAACTATTAAACTTCAAATTTTTAATTCTCATACGCAGTTATCATGAAGACAAGTCATGTATAAACGTGAGTTAGAAGCTGCACAGTCGCGTATATGCTGGTTTGATGTAGAAGAAGTAAGACAGACTCAGGAAAAGGGATCTGATATGGTTCAGTCAATTATTAATTATCCTTTTTGTTCTAATTGATGATGATTACAGTCTGTTGATGAAATGTAGAAGTGATTTTGACCCTCATAAGTTGTTGATGAATTGATATATAACTAGTTGATGATGATGCCTTGATGTTTCTAACTGATATATACAATGATTAGATCTGACAGTGAACAGTTGGCATAGGTTCAGGGGGAGAATATGCTATGCTTCTAATAATACATTGTTGGCATTATGTTTAGAAGTCTTTGGTACATAAATATTCTTATCAGTGGTGATGATGCTTATGTTTTTAAAGTGTTTAAATGATACATCATGTTATGCTACAGTCATGGGTTGCCTCTGATAAAGTCTCAGATGATACTTATATTGCTTAAGACACATAGTTGTTATTCAAATCAAATTTATGGCTAATTGTGGATGACTCTTTTGATGGTGCATACAATGCATATGGTATGTTGCTTACATGGTGATCTTCATAAGGAAAAGGAGAAGAACAAAGCTTGAGTACACAACTTCATTATTTGATAAGTGTCATTTCTATTATGTTGTTGTCATCATGCCCTCAAAGATGCATAAATTTCATATGGTGCAGTTATGGATAAGGATTCCTATAGTTCTTGGCTCTCACATGGTTGAGGATTGTTGTTGTTGATGGTATCAAGAAATCTTGACAAATGACTATGAGATCATTGTTTGCTAGATACATATTTATATCTCTATGATGGATACATATTATGCAGATACATGGATGATTACTTAAATTACACATTGGTAAATAATCTTGGTTGGCCAAGAAAAATGGTGTTATTGTAGGTTTCATGAAGACATATCTATTTGAAGACATGGTTATTTGGATACATGGCTTAGTCACATAATGATGATGACTTATTACTTTATGATGATAGGTTTAATTATCATGGTTGATTCTTATCAGATGTGGATATTGGAAAAATCCCTAGTGAAGATACATGGTTGATATATTGAGCGTAGTTATGGAAATATCATGCAGTTCTTATTATGAGAATGATGATATTATGGTCATAGATGATGACTATGGTGGTTTCAAATATATATATGATATGATGTAAATGGTTGCGTATTACTGCTTGGAAATATGACACATTCTTAGTTGATTCATGGAAGGTTATGGAGCAAGGTGATCTTGATAAGATGAAGAAGATGAGTTGATATCTATATGTGGCATACTTTGTCACAAGTTGATGATATTAAAGGTACATTGGCTTATCTTGAAAACTGATGTTGGACATATATAGGTTGCTAGTCTGGATGGTGTTGACAGATGCTTATGGTGCAGATCATATATGGTGTATGATATTTGATGATGACTATCATGGTCTTGTTTAGATATTTGGTCTTTGCTATAAATGTCATGTATATCATTTGATGTAAAGGTCATGTAAAGACCTATGTTGTAATAATTGTCATATTCTAAGTCATGTGTGGACTTTTGAGATCATGTCAAATATGTAATCCCACTTGTTTGAGTAGTTGAGTCATTTGATGTATCCCCACTTGACTAGGTGATTGATGTATGTATGAGTCATTAGTGATAGGAAGGCCATACTCACATAGTTGAGTTATAGAGTCATGTTATTATTTCAAAAATATTTCTGCAGATTCTACATATGCTTAGGGGGAGCATGGATGGTATAGTACATCTCAGCATGTACTAAGGGAGAGATTGATCTGAGAATTCAGCATGTGGCTAGGGGGCGCATGATCAATGTTCATATTCAGATGTTTAGATATGGGATTTTTCATTTAACATTGGTCTGTCATCCCTTTTCCCTTGATGTCAAAGTGGGAGAGTAGCTTGGTGTTTGGAGAGTAGCTTGATGTTTAGAACATCTTGGTGCTCGTCTTGATGTTATTTATATGTTGTGGTGACCAAAGACCAAAGTAGTTGCCATCAATCCCAAAGGGGGAGATTGTTTGCATTATGATGCATGTGTTGTACTTGATGGCGACCCACTTGTAGTAGAAGAAGTATATGGTAACTAGATGAATCTACGAGATAGATCAAAGGTGACAAAATGATGGAATAGAATAATGGTCAAAGGGTTAATACAGGGAGATTGTTTTTTTTTCCAAAGGAAAAATCATAATCTTTGATTATGAGGAAAAATTACATGTAGTAGGTTCTTATTGGCATATGCAGTATCTGAAGATCATGTAGACCTTTGTGCAATAATAGCAGTAACAAAAATATGGCCTTTCCATTTCCATAATCAACATGTAGCACTTTGTCTCTATAACATCAAAATAATAAATATATACATATTGTTGAGGATATGCATTTGTTAGAAAATAAACTAATAAACTTAGGGCCTTTCCACCCTATAGTATTCCTGGTTTATATATGGCCTATGATGATATTGATAGATCTCTAAATCCTATTATTCAATGATTATCCACAAGCCTTGGCAAAGTAGTGAGCCCTCCTTGGAAAACTTGTCAACATATTCATTGTGTTCCCTATATATATGTTGACAAGAGACCATATTAAACCTATTTTGAGATTGTATACTTCATCCAAAATATTTTAAAGAGATATACCATGATAATGATTTTTTGTATTGAACCAATTGATGATGATTTGAGAGTCTCCAAAAATCTGTATGGAAGTGCAATTATGTGCAAGTGCAAAGTGGAGAAAATGTCTGAGAGTGATAAGTTCATCATAGTTATTTGTTCCTTCCCCAAGTCCTAATTGAACTTTGTAGAAATGTTGGTCCGAGAGGTATAAATGGAATCCCCCTCCACTTCCATGGGGTTGTGCAGCCCCGTCAAAGAAGGCCCACGATCGAGATTTGTCAATGCGACCAGGTCTCAAAATTTTGCGAGAGTGTAACAGATCCTCTTTAGGGATGTCATGGAAGACTACCACTACTTTGGCAATGAGTAGAGGCCAGCAGACGGTCTCATTCTTAAAGATAAGGTGATTCTAAGTGAGCCATAAGGTCCAGCATATAATTAGGGGTAAATATTGTGCTTTTTTTCTCTCGTGAACTGTAATCCATTTGTTCCAAGATTGAAGAATTGTAGTACCCTGCCATGCATTGCTCAATGAGAGTTGATGTGTAATAGCTTGCCAGAATTGAGTGGCAGAAGGACAGAGCAAGAACAGGTGCTCATTTGTTTCAGTTGATTGTTTGCATAGAATACACCAGCTCGACCTGTATATGGATCTGTGCATAAGAGCTTCTCATGTGGTATTTTTGTTACTTAAAACACTCCACATAAAGAAACGAGCCTGTGGAGGATATTTCAATCTCCATAGTTGCTGCCACCATTCGATAATATGCACAGGCTTGCGGGACTGAAGTAGATGGTTATAGCCAAATTTGGGGATGTATTTCCCGTGGTCAACTGGTGTCCATACTAATACATCAGGATCCAGATTGAGGGTTATATGTGCTTCGGTCAGAGCCCCCAGATATAATTCTCATGTGAGATTGTTAGTGTGTGTTTTCCTTCATAATAGTTGTTCTTTGATGAATTAACTAATTGATAAAATTATAAACAGGATGTGACAGAATGCATGGCAGTTGTGTTTACAGATGTGACAAAATGTAGGGCAGTTCAAAGGAATTAGTTTAGAAGTAATATACAATGGAAAATCAAATTATAATAGGTCTATTCAGAGGTAATAGAGTAGTGGTACAAAAGAACAGGATGATGGAACAAAGGGCTATAGATCAGAATCAAGCAATTTACGAAAAAGAATGTTTTTAGGTATGTTTTGTTGTATATGCAGGTTCATTGTACAAAAAGAGCATATACAAGTGGGTTCATTGTACAAAAAGAGCGTATACGTATGCACACACTTTCACAAGAGGAAAAGCATGTATGGAATCGAAAAGTATGGAAAATTAAAGTTAAAGAATACCAAGGGTCAATACTGGGATTAGCTCACAATATTGAGCAGAGTAACTGTTATTTGATCCCATCTAAGAATACAACAAGTTCTAAGTGTTGTTTTGGTCTGGGGTATTGAGAAAGGCTAAAACTATATAAGGAGGAGAATATCAAAGGGCTAAGGGCACAAGCAATGAATATCTTATGAAGTGTTAGATCAAAAGAAATTATGCATGTTATGGGTTTCTGATGCTTTGCTTGATCTGGACTAAGTATGCACCTGAGTGTTTGATGATGGATGAGATTTAATGATGGATCGGGATCATAACTACTTATCATTATGTGATCTGATAATGGATAGGCTAGATCTAAATGCTAAATGCATGTTTTATCCTATAAATATTATTATCTAAGTATGACTTAAGTCTAGAATAGCTGTGAAGTTTTTCAATTAGTATTTGCAGATCTATACACTGGTTCACCTTGGTGAAGGTGCGTATACACGCTTGTTTGGTACTATCAAGTAGTGTATGCAAAATAAAAGCCTTTTTCTTAGAAATGACTAATCTATCTAATTAGTGCTTTTGTTTTACTTATGTCTGTCAATAATATCTTCTTAGATTTGAAAGTAGAACTGAATACATAAGGAGACTGAGTCTAATTGATTGATTGATCAAGTGAGAATGGTGATCTTTGATGCTATCTTTTTAGATCTCTATAATTTGATAATAGATCTTCAAAATGTAACCGATTTATACAGTTTTGATTCAGAGGTTTTTATGATTCAGTAATTTTGGAGGTATACATAGGTTTGGTTAAAGGAAGTAGCGTATACATGCAGGTTGGCTTCATTGAAGTAGTGTATGCATTCTGACATATGATTTTTAAGGTTGCAGTTGGTTCTGGTTGTTGATGCAGGTTTTTGGGTTCAGCACAGTGTTCTGGTGATAATGATCTAACTTTTCATATTGACTGATTGTTGGTTGATGCAGTTATTATTGAGTTTGAGCTTCAATGTTACTGATGGTCCTAGTGTGAAAATTGGATGAAATGTGGCCTTGATATTGTGTTGTTGTGTACCAGGAGTATCCAATATGAAAATTTATGAAACATGATCCATGGAGGATACTAAGGGTTGGAGTCTTCAATGAGGAAGTTGAAGCTTCCTTCCAGTAGTGGCTGGTGATTTGATCAGTGTTATAGCTCCAAATCTCACTATTATGGTTTGTGATACTGCACTCATGGCCTAGGGAAGCCCTTCCTTCCAGACCTGGTCCAAAATCTAAAAAACAGTGTTTTATTCCCTGTACGTGACATTGCCCTGAGTTAAAAGCGTGTATATGCGGGTTCATATATACCCAACCCGCGTATATGTATTAAAACACTTCAAAAAATATAAAACTCCTTATTTTCGGGCGGAGATCGCGGGTTTTACCTGCTGATCACCTGTTAGTGCCTGTGGCCTCAACTGTTCCCAACCAATTCCTAACTAAAAAACTACTTTGGGATTGGTATAAAAAGACATCAAAGGGAAGGCCTAAGGGAGGAGAGAAGAGAGAGAAAGGTTACTATACTGAGATTTTCCCCCTGACCAGGTCTGAAGACCCTTGTGCCTTCTGCACTTCCCCCAATTGTATAGGAAACCCTTGTTTCCTTGTGATTTGATGTTCATCCCTTAGTTATGGCATCATGGAGTGAGTCTTGGAAGGAGATATGCTAGAGGCTTGAGACGGGACAGATCCAAAAGGAGGCTGAGCTTGGAGCCTACAGAGGTTGCTCAGGTGATATTACTCTTTTTGTACTTTCTATTTGTCTAATAAAGAAACACATCTTGATTCCCGATATGCTTCTTCTTTATGTTAATGTTGTTCATGTTTGAATTTCATGTATGAATGGATGTCTAAAAGTTCATAACTAACTCCTTTCTTTTATAACATAAAGATGATTTTTGTATAAATCTTTGTCCATATACTGCTGCATTCTTTGGAACTGTTGGTTTTGTAGGGCAAAGGAGCGAAAGGGACGTGAAGAAGGGTTTGGACCCTTGAGGAACTACCCGAACGTAGGACCTGAGGTACGTCCTTCTTACTTTAGAAGTAGCTTTTGCTAGTATAATGGTTGTGTGTGTGCATGTTTCTTTGTTTAGACAACTTTCAGTCTGCTAGGGTTCCACCTAAAAGCCCTAGGGGATAAAATCCCTCAACAGAATTACCTAATTATAATTTTTAATATATATTTAGCTTTTAAATATATTTTATATATTCAACTTTTAACTTAACAACCTAATAGTATATTGGAATTAGTTTATTTATTTTAATCCCTTCTATTATCTTAATTACCTAATATTATATATATACGTTTTACTAATAGCTATTAATAAAATAATTAATAAATAAATTTCGAACCATTAAATGTATTAATATATTTACCTAATTACATTTATTTATTTAACTGTTATTATATTTAAACTTAAATATTATAATTGGAATAATAATATTTAAGAAATAATTTAATTAAATAAATAAATTATTTTTGTTTTTATGATTTTAATTATAGATATATATATTTGATTACTATTAAATAATTGAATAATTTACTTTCAAACGAACCATTAGAATTGAAATGATGATTGAATTATTAAAGAGTTCTTCTCAACTTAATATTATTTTAATTAGAATATATATTTGTATGGCGTTAAAAATAATTGTTAAATAATTTAACCATTAAAATTATTTTATTCTAATAACCTAACATCATCCATTCAAATAGGACCTTACACAGATATCAAACATGCGGAAATAAAGTGATAGATATCATAAGGTAGAGTGGGGAAACATAGATAATTTTATTATAAGAAAGATGCTCAGAAAACTGATATTACAGAGTTGCAAAGTTACAGGGGAGAATTCTTTTCCTCAGATTGACTGTCGTGGCATTTAGTAGATATAAGTTTGTCGAAGCGAAACAGATCTACATGCTACCTAGCCAGCAAACAGAGTGAGTCTAAAAGATTAATTCAGAATAACAGACTTTCTAACGATCCGGCCACTTTAGGTTCACACCAACGTCAAGCACTGATGCGCAGGGTTCTCGAATCCCCTAAACACTTGAGATTTCTCATGTTTCAAGCAGATCAGACTGATAGTCCGTAGATGCAGAGTAGGAGAACTTCCCGACTCAGACTCAGACTCAAAACTAAACTCGAACCGAATGAGTCTAACTCCATGGATTCAATCTTTTATAGCCATATGAGGGAACAAACATCCGTTCGTGACATGACTACAGACAGATGATTCAAAGCAAAGATGTTGTACAAACTGAAACAAATCACCAAAAGCTAGATTCGGGGATGAGCGTACTGACCCATGTTATCTCATCCCTTCTCCTTTTATGGATAGCCAAAGGCATATGGGGACCGAATCTAGGACGCTTATTATGTTTACACAGTGGAGATTTCCAGTACGAGGGAATCCACAAAAGCTCGAAAAGACCTAAAGACATGATACAAATCTGTACAAAGATTACACAGTGGATATTTCCAGTACGAGGGAATCCACGAAAGCTCGTCCAACATCATAGTCATTTGGAAAGACGTCAATCAAAGGTGCAATAGTCGATTTAAGGATATGTGTAGTGGCGATAATTCCATCTTTCAATCAAGTAGTTAGAATAATATTGTACCAAGACTTCTTTTTCAGATTCCCAGGCAGCTTCATCATAGGGGTCTGGCAGATCCAAATATTGCAGTCTCCGGAATGGATTCAGATTTGGATCAGTATGTCGGTGGAATTCATCATAATTTGTACTTGGAAGAATTCCTTTGCACTTATAGTGATTCATGACAAACCACCTCACATGGCCACATCTTCTGACACTATTAAGAAAATCTATGTCACTTATCTCCATCAAATCCCAGATTGTTCTGTTCAATACCAGAGTCCTCATTAATAATTCAGGGGTGCTGAAACTAGGGATCTTTAACATGATTAATGAATATGGATTCATAATTAATGGGGATAATCCATATATTTTCCACCATTCCATAAATCAATCTGGTAACGGGTCTTCTTCTTCCAAGTCTTCAACAGGTGTATCCTTAAATAGGAAAGAAAATTGCAAAGAATAAAACATATTAACTGAAAAATTTTGTAGATTCATGGCGGTGTAAAATGCTTCTCTTTGGCGATATGGATCATAATTTTCTCTGTTGAGATGATTAACAAACCTTCTAAAGGTGATATAGTAGCTGGTGACTCTGTTGTCATCTTCATGATCCCTTTCAATCATGTGGGTTATACTTCCGATCTGCTCCAGATACTCTAAAGCTTCAAAAGCTTCATCATTCATTTCATCCTGGTGTGGGTCTATCCATAGGAAATCAATACCTGTCCTATGTCTGATTTCATTAATAGGTTCCCATTCATCATCATGGTCCATAAGAGTTTTATTCAATCTGTATGATACCCAACCAGAAGAAGTCTCAATTTCAACAGTCTCTTCATTTCTTCTTATGAAGTTGCATTTTAGGCTCATGATGGAATGATGTGACAAGAATTCTTGACTCAACATATCTGCAAAGCTATTTTTGTCACCTTTTATGAATTCAATATCAAAATTGTATTGACTGAGCTGCATTATCCACCTTACTATAGCTGCATCCTCAAAACCACATTTATGAATAGCAGATTTCAATGCCTGACAGTCTGTCCTTACTGTGAATCTAGTGTAGATCACGAAATATCTGAACTTTGCGATGCCTAAACAGACTGCTCTGAGTTCTTTCTTCAGACTTGACCAATTTAACTGGTTTTTAGCCCAGAGGCTAGAAGCATATTGACAAACCTCTATTCCATTTTTGCTATCTGGAACTTTCTGGCATAGAGCTGCTCCCCATCCTTCATAGCTTGCATCTGTCATGATAATCTTTTCCCAGTCTTCTCTGATCGGGGAGAGAGGTTGAATGCTTCTTACCTTGTCTTTTATTGACTTGATGGCTAACGTGCATTCTTTATTCCATGGGATCAGATTTTTCTGAAGTCTTTTGTTCAACAATTTCCTCTCCTGCGCACAACGTTTGATAAACTTTGAAATATAATTTAGACTTTCTAAAAATCGCTGCAATTGAGTTTTGTCTTTTATTTCATCAGGAAAATGATTGAAAAAATTCAAACTTCTTTGAATTACAGTATATGAACCATACTGTATGTTGTATCCTAAGAAGTCGATCATAGGCCTCAACAATTTCATCTTAGATTCTGACAACACTATTCCCATTTCTTTGACCCTGTATAAGAAAATCTTCAGATGTTTAATATGGTCAGTAATGTTATCAGAATGAATAAGCAAATCATCAATATACTTTTTCAAGAATTCCTCCATTCCTTCAAAAGTCTCGTCCATGATTCTCTGAAATGCAGAAGGAGCATTAATTAGACCAAACGGCATAATGTTCCACTCATAATGCCCTTCTGGCACTGAGAAAGCAGTCTTCCACTTATCCTCTTCTTTTATTCCTACTTGCCAAAATCCAGATTTTAAATCGAATTTGGAAAAAATCTTTGACTTGGATATTTGAGCAAGTATTACCGATCTTTTTGGTAATGGATAAGCATCATAATCTAGAATATCATTCAGGGGTTTGTAATTTACTACAAGCCTTGGTTTTCCCCTGGCAATCTCAGCATGTTTATTGACATAAAATGCAAAGCACGCTATTGGACTCTTACTTTTTCTTATCAGTCCTTTCCTTAACAGGTCTTTAATTTCAGCTCTGCATAATTTCATCTGGTCTTCATTCATTGCTACTACCTTGGATCTTCTCAACTTTCCGTTGAAATCCTTCTTGAGAGGGAGATTCACTTCTTGTTTTTTGATATGCCAAAAGGCATTCAGATCATCTAAACAACATTCTTTAAACTTAGAAGTGAGGTCTGCGATTTGAGTAGCAAATTTTCCATTATCCAAATTTTCTTCTGCTTTTAGGATTTCTTTCTTTGTTTCCATTTTTGCCAATAGATTTTGCATTCTTACAATTATTTTTAATCTATTAGGCGTATTGGAATTTATAAATGGGAAGAAAATTTCTTTACCTTCTAAGCTGACAAAGTATACATACCTTTGGCTGCTACTGTCAAGTTTTGCTCCGTGTTTTTCAAAATTCTGGAAAAATGGAGTACCAAGATACATCGCACAATCCATTCCTGTAACCACCAGACAAACTAGATGAACACCAATTTTTTCATTTAGAAATACATCTATTTCTTATTCATGTCTGGTAGTGATTTCTCCGCTGGCTGTGGTAATCTTAGGGCAGGCAGTTGGCCTTCTATGATTCATACTTACTACAGTATCACTTACAATATTTAGTCCGGAACCCGTATCCATAAGAAATTTCCAGTACTCATATTGGTTCCCAATCTTGACTTTCATCCTGATGCAGTACATAACATCCCTGTTTATTATATTGCATCCGAAGTCTGTTATGTCTTTCTCTTCTCCTTCTTCTTCTGAACTGTCATGCTGTTGACTCTGTGTCATTACTGGATTTGTATGGAAAGTCCAATTTTTTGTCTTTCCTGAAATATCAGGACCTTGTGAAGATGATGCACCCTGGGAATTCATTAATCTTATGTTCAAATCTTTGTGATTCTCAATACATAATCTCCTATTTTCTTTTATTGTCTTCCTTAATTATTTTATTGCCTGATGGACAGCAGGCAATGTTTGTGGCAGATCTTCTCCAAATTCTTCATTTCTGAACTGCCGAGTCAAGGCTTCAACTGAAAATAAGGAAGCAGGTGGTACATACCCCTTGTTACGAGACTTCTTTGAATTGGAAGATGGCTTGTTGAAATGATCTGTCAACAAGGATTTGTACATGTCTTTAATCTGAGGATCCATTGCCGCCATCATCTGCATGAACAAGTTTCTGCTTATTTCGTCTTCATCTGCCTTCATCATCCTGACTGTGTTACAATTGCAGATATCTGGATCACTGCATTCACAGTCTCTGCATTCTGTGCAGTGTAGGTCCCTGCACCATTCTTCATCATAGGAATCAGTAGAATAAACATGATTTATTTCATGTTCTGTTTCAGAGTCAGAAGATATTAATTCGTCACAGCTGCTCGGTAAATCAAAGAAATTAATTTTTCCTTTTTTGTTTCTGTATGATATCTTTTTCTTTGATTTTTCATTCTTCTTTTCTGGACAATTTGGAGCTGTGTGGCCTTTTTTGTTGCAGTTATAACAAATGATCTCTTTTTCCTTAGAGAACATTTTTGTGTTTTTGTAGGGCTTTATTCTACTGTGCTTTTTCTTTGATTTGTCTTGGGAAAACTGAGAATTCTTCTGTGTGAGATGTTTTTTCTTCTTTCTATGCCCCCCAGAATTGTCAGCTTTGCCAAGATGCCACTGCTTACATAATTGTTGATATCCATGCAGCTTTTTGGGATTTGTGGCTGCAGGAGAAATTTTCATTTGTGAACATAACTCAACAATAATTGCTTTGACAGCTTGCCTAATAATCCCAAATTTATAGCCTCCAATTTTTCTAGGTAACTTATTTACAATTGCTGTAGAAACCCATTGGGGAAGAGAAGCAACAAAAATTTCTTTCCATTTGGGTTCTAAGATCAACTCAGGAGACAGAGTATGTAACCTATGAAGAAATTCATTAAAATACTCATCAAAATGTTGCATATTATGCAACTTCATGGCCAAAAGAGTTACAGTGGTAATATCATTAGTAATTTGTGGAAAACCAATGAAATTCACTGTGATGCTGTAAATCAGTTTTCCAATCATGTTATTGACAGGCAAATGGGTGACTGGGTCCATGTAGGTAGAACCATCTTCATTTAATACTATTGACTGTTCCCAATGGGGAAGGAGATTTGGTTCCTTAATAGTTTCAGCTTTTAACCAGGAATCCAGCGTTCCTTCAAATCCCCCAATGATTCTTCTGGTGGCATTTATTGGGCCAATGTCATCTGAAAGATAAGTCCTGTAACATACGAGCATGGAATGCAATACATACATGACTTCAGCTTCTGTACAGTTATCAATATTCCATGAGTATGTGGAATTTGCAGACCAGTCCTTATGGTATTCTGATTTCATCAAATCCCGTCTGTCTGGGGTAGGGTTCCAAGTAGTATCCCATCGGGATCTTGAGGATGTAGCATTGACTTGGGTTTCAATACTTTCTTCTGGAATGGGAATACCAAATTGTTCTTTATCTTGGACAGAGAAATTATTAATACAAGCTTCAAGTTCATCAACCTCTGGAACTGAATCAATTTTATGAAGGCTTGTATGTTCTTTGCTTTCTTCTTCATCTTCTTGAGAGGTTTCTCCAAATAGAAAACTTGTTCGGTAGTTTCTTGAAATTTCTTCAATCTCTTTGGATTTCGATGAAGTAGCAACTGGACTAAAGATGCTGGGATTTGCAAACAAAGAATACGGATGAGTTGATGTAGGCGGAGGAGAATTTATGGAGCTAGGGGCTTTGATTAGGCTTTCAACAGAGGAGGTGAGAGAATAAGGAAGTGTACTCTTTGGTTCAGAAAAAAGAGTAGCCGTTTTATATGCATCTGTGTTAGGCTTCTTTTTCAAAGAATCAATTCCTTTAGTCACTTCCCAAACCTGTTTCTTTACAATACCAAGGCTATTGGAAACCTTGAAAATTTCTTTTCCATTGGCAATAGATGCTTCATTGATATTTCTTTATGTTGATAGAGAGAGCTTATCTAGACTCTGAGCAATGGTTTGGTCATTTTCCGCCAGATTCTTTACACTATCATTCAAGCAAACAGTGCTATAATCTTGTCTCTGCAATACTCTTCCCACCATGAGTTTTAATTCAAAGTATGCAGTATCAACAAAATTGAACCTGGTTTTCAAATATTTTTCAAGACTAGATAATGCCAGATTTGTCCAATTTGTAGTAGCAATGGAATCCTTGGCTGCTATAGAGGGATCATGAGGATGAGAGGGAAGAACTCTGTACAGTTTCCCATCCTGGCTTCTGATAACAAAATTCTTCCAGGGAGGAAATTTTGTATCAGTCTCAAAAATTGAACCGTCAAGGAGCTCCCATTTATGCTTGTTAGGGGTTCCTGATCTTATCATATTGACGTGAAATTGTGAACAAATTCACCTAATCAATTCCTTTCCTTGTTGTCTTACTGCTATCAAATATCTTGGAATATTTGGCTTGGCCAGCATGCTATGGATCTTTGACTCAAAAACATGGGCTTTGAGAGGAGGAGGAACTACAACAAGATTTTCAGACATTTTTTCTTCTACAAATTTTTGAAAATCTCTAATCTTTTTCTGCTTGGCTTGATTCCTGAATTGTTTCATTAAATATTCTTCTATGATATTTGCAGAGGGATAATACCATTCATAGAATGATATCCATTGGTTATTTGCTTTCATCCATTCCTTCCATTTGTCTACATTATGTTTATTAAAAGCAGGTCTGTCATCTTTCTCAAGAAGTCTGACTTCTTGCAGATACAGATGTTCTTTCTCATGTGTGAACATATCCCAATTGAACATTTTCTTCTTCCAAGCATCTTCTGGGTCATAGGGGTGAATGCCTTTAAAAATTTTCAAAAAGTCCATAATCTCGGAATCAGAGGGAATTTCAACATGTTTTGGGATTTTGTCAATGGGATTTCTTCTGTAGGAAGGAATAGGCAGATCTTTTTCATATCCAAGGCCTCTGGTGGAAGAACTTGATATAGTCTGTACAAGGAGTTCTTCTTGTGGATTAAAGAATGTGACTCACTTATAGCTTTCTTCAGAAGAATCAGACAAGGGAGTGAATTTTATCATATTGATTCTTTTAGAAGAGTCACCATGAGGCGTTGGAGGATCAGATGAGTATTGACAGAAAGTTTTTGAACTATGAGGGTGATCACAAACAGAACTGAAAACTGAACTTTCTGGTGGCTGGGTAAATAATTTTTTCAATGACTCAAAAACAGCGGGATCAATCACAATCTGTTGTTGGGGCTGAGGCTGTACAGGCTGTAATTGATTATTTATTGTCGTCGGGATAGTAGATACAGAGGGTCTACTACTTTCTTCTTTATGCTCTTGGGGAAAACGAGTGATTACTCGGTCATCTAATTCAGTAACTATTGACTGTGCAACAACAATGGGTCTTCTGACTGGTTTTGCCCAGTTTGTTATCCAATCATCAAGAGGGCAAAGGTCGTTTCTGGAAATGGGCACAGGTGCTACTGGATTACACGAGGAGTCATCTTGAATTAGAGTTACAGTGCCATCAGGAGGCGAATGCAAAACAGCTGGAATGGTTGTATTATAAAATCTTATGCAAGTGATAAAAAAGATAGTCATGTTTTTGGATTTTGATCTGAAATTCTCATAGCCTTTTGTCTGTACTCCTAAGGTTAAACATTTCAGTATATGCGGGTCTGACAAAGAAACAAAGAAATCAAGATATACATTGTATTGTATAGGGCCGTCTGATAGGCTAGTTTCTTTTCCTCCTATGAGGGCTTTGGAGAACACAGTCCATCGATTATCAAGAAGGGCTAAAAAAACATAGGTTCTTTGTCCCTTTCTGTGCAAAGCATTTAGCCCTACTCTTACCATCCCCAGATGGATGTACTGGTATCAAGATTTTAAAGCAGCTTTTATTTTTCGTTCGTCTAATAGAGGAACAGTCATCATAAGATTGAGATTCAGATCTGTCTGAACTGCCTTTTCTCTTATTTTTATCTGACTTAGGGCTCTAAAGTGGAATGGAGATAATCCTCTATAAACTTCTGCAGGGGAAACAGGAGGTAGTTTCCAGTTTATAGTGGGGCTTAGTTCCTCTTGTTCTATAGAAGCAGAGTTTCCATAAGAGGATTTAGTTTGACAAATAGTTTGTAAACCAGATCTTAGTTCATCTTCATTTTGCACATCTTGAAAATGCTTTGATCCAAACATCCCTTTAGAACTAGAAGGAGCATCCATTTCAGTACAGAGCAAAAGATATTATAAGAGAATACCCGGAAAAATCTTGCTGATGAATATCAAGAAGTTTTGCGGCTTTCTGCTGGAGGAGAAATTGCGGCTTCCTCGACTCGAATTCTACGCCAGACGTCTTCAACACCCTTCAAATGCCAACTGCGGCAACTATGGGATACAAACGCTATACCCGGCCTCAACAAATTCGCGATCCACTCAAACAATATCTCACAGACAACATCCACTCAAACAAATACTTGGCTCTGATACCATTCAAACAGGTTCTTACACAGATATCAAACATGCGGAAATAAAGTGATAGATATCATAAGGTAGAGTGGGGAAACATAGATAATTTTATTATAAGAAAGATGCTCAGAAAACTGATATTACAGAGTTGCAAAGTTACAGAGGAGAATCCTTTTCCTCAGATTGACTGTCGTGGCATTTAGTAGATATAAGTTTGCCGAAGCGAAACAGATCTACAGGCTACCTGGCCAGCAAACAGACTGAGTCTAAAAGATTAATTCAGAACAACAGACTTTCTAACGATCCGGCCACTTTAGGTTCACACCAATGTCAAGCACTGATGCACAGGCTTCTCGAATCCCCTAAACGCTTGAGATTTCTCGTGTTGCAAGCAGATCATACTGATAGTCCGCGGATGCAGAGCAGGAGAACTTCTCGACTCAGACTCAGACTCAAAACTAAACTCAAACCGAATGAGTCTAACTCCATGGCTTCAATATTTTATAGCCATATGAGGGAATAAACATCCGTTCATGACATGACTACAAACAGATGATTCAAAGAAAAGATGTTGTACAAACTAAAAAGAATCACCAAAAGCTAGATTCGGGCATGAGCGTACTGACCCATGTTATCTCATCCCTTCTCCTTTTACAGATAGCCAGAGGCATATGGAGACCGAATCTAGGACGCTTATTATGTTTACACAGTGGAGATTTCCAGTACGAGGGAATCCACGAAAGCTCGAAAAGACCTAAAGACAGGATACAAATCTGTACAAAGATTACACAGTGGATATTTCCAGTACGAGGGAATCCACGAAAGCTCGTCCAACATCATAGTTAGTTGGAAAGATGTCAATCAAAGGTGTAATAGTCGATTTGAGGATATGTGTAGTGGTGGTAATTCCATCTTTCAATCAAGTAGTTGGAATAATATTGTACCAAGACTTCTTTTTCAGATTCCCAGGCAGCTTCATCATAGGGGTCTGGCAGATCCAAATATTGCAGTCTTCAGAATGGATTCAGATTTGGATCAGTCTGTCGATGGAATTCATCATAATTTGTACTTGGAAGAATTCTTCTACACTTATAGTTATTCATGACAAACCACCTCACATGGCCACATCTTCTGACACTATTAAGAAAATCTATGTCACTTATCTCCATCAAATCCCGGATTGTTTTGTTCAATCCCAGAGTCCTCATTAATAATTCAGGGGTGCTGAAACTGGGGATCTTTAACATGGTTAATGAATATGGATTCATAATTAATGGGGATAATCCATATATTTTCCACCATTCCATAAACCAATCTAGTAACGGGTCTTCTTCTTCCAATTCTTCAACAGGTGTATCCTCAAATAGGAAAGAAAACTGCAAAGAATAAAACATATTAACTGAAAAATTTTGTAGATTCATGGCGGTGTAAAATGCTTCTCTTTGGCAATCTGGATCATAATTTTCTCTGTCGAGATGATTATCAAACCTTCTAAAGGTGATATGGCAGTTGGTGACTCTGTTGTCATCTTCATGATCCCTTTCAATCCTGTGGGTTATACTTTCGATCTACTCCAGATACTCTAAAGCTTCAAAAGCTTCATCATTCATTTCATCCTGGTGGGGGTCTATCCATAGGAAATCAATACCTGTCCTGTGTCTGATTTCTTTAATAGGTTCCCATTCATCATCATGGTCCATAAGAGTTTTATTCAATCTGTATGATACCCAACCAGAAGGAGTCTCAATTTCAACAGTCTCTTCATTTCTTCTTATGAAGTTGCATTTTAGGCTCATGATGGAATGATCTGACAAGAATTCTCGACTCAACATATCTGCAAAGCTATTTTTATCACCTTTTATGAATTAAATATCAAAATTGTATTGACTGAGCTGCATTATCCACCTTACTATAGATGCATCCTCAAAATCACATTTATGAATAGCAGATTTCAATGCCTGGCAGTCTGTCCTTACTGTGAATCTAGTGTAGATCACGAAATCTCTGAACTTTGCAATGCCTAAACAGACTTCTATGAGTTCTTTCTTCAGACTTGACCAATTTAACTGGTTTTTAGCCCAGAGGCCAGAAGCATATTGACAAACCTCTATTCCATTTTTGCTATCTAAAACTTTCTGTCATAGAGATGCTCCCCATCCTTCATAACTTGCATCTGTCATGATAATCTTTTCCCAGTCTTCTCTGATCGGGGAGAGAGGTTGAATGCTTCTTACCTTGTCTTTTATTGACTTGATGGCTAACATGCATTCTTCATTCCATGGGATCAAATTTTTCTGAAGTCTTTTGTTCAACAGTTTCCTCTCCTGGGCACAATGTTTGATAAACTTTGAAATATAATCTAGACTTCCTAAAAATCACTGCAATTGAGTTTTGTCTTTTATTTCATCAGGAAAATGATCAAAAAAATTCAAACTTCTTTGAATTACAGTATATGAACCATACTGTATGTTGTATCCTAAGAAGTCGATCATAGGCCTGAACAATTTCATCTTGGATTCTGACAACACTATTCCCATTTCTTTGATCCTGTATAAGAAAATCTTCAGATGTTTAATATGGTCAGTAATGTTATCAGAATGAATAAGCAAATCATCAATATACTTTTTCAGGAATTCCTCCATTCCTTCAAAATTCTCGTCCATGATTCTCTGAAATGCAGAAGGAGCATTAATTAGACCAAACGGCATAATGTTCCACTCATAATGCCCTTCTGGCACTGAGAAAGCAGTCTTCCACTTATCCTCTTCTTTTATTCCTACTTGCCAAAATCCAGATTTTAAATCAAATTTGGAAAAAATCTTTGACGTGGATATTTGAGCAAGTATTACCGATGGTTTTGGTAATGGATAAGCATCATAATCTAGAATATCATTCAGGGGTTTATAATTTACTACAAGCCTTGGTTTTCCCCTGGCAATCTCAGCATGTTTATTGACATAAAATGAAAAGCACGCTATTGGACTCTTACTTTTTCTGATCAGTCCTTTCCTTAACATGTCTTTAGTTTCAGCTCTGCATAATTTCATCTGGTCTTCATTCATTGCTACTGCCTTGGATCTTCTCAACTTTCTGCTGAAATCCTTCTTGAGAGGGAGATTCACTTCTTGTTTTTTGATATGACAAAAGGCATTCGGATCATCTGAACAACATTCTTTAAACTTAAAAGTGAGGTCTACGATTTGAGTAGCAAATTTTCCATTATCCAAATTGTCTTCTGCTTTTAGGATTTCTTTCTTTGTTTCCATTTCTGCCAATAGATTCTGCATTCTTTCAATTCTTTTTAATCTATTAGGCGTATTGGAATTTGTAAATGGGAAGAAAATTTCTTTACCTTCTAAGCTGACAAAGTATCCATACCTTTGGCTGCTGCTGTCAAGTTTTTCTCCGTGTTTTTCAAAATTCTGGAAAAATGGAGTACCAAGATACATCACACAATCCATTCCTGTAACCACCAGACAAACTAGATGAACACCAATTTTTTCAATTAGAAATACATCTATTTCTGCTTCATGTCTAGTAGTGATTTCTCTGCTGGCTGTAGTAATCTTAGGGCAGGCAGTTGGCCTTCTATGATTCATACTTACTACAGTATCACTTACAATATTTAGTCTGGAACCCGTATCCATAAGAACTTTCCAGTACTCATATTGGTTCCCAATCTTGACTTTCATCCTGATGCAGTACATAACATCCCTATTTATTATAT
This sequence comes from Pinus taeda, assembly GCA_000404065.3. Lineage (NCBI taxonomy): Eukaryota > Viridiplantae > Streptophyta > Pinopsida > Pinales > Pinaceae > Pinus > Pinus taeda. Next base: position 173,906 of record APFE030016931.1, read on the forward strand.
TTCATCTGAAGTCTGTTCTGTCTTTCTCTTCTCCTTCTTCTTCTGAACTGTCATGCTGCTGACTGTGTGTCATTAATAGATTTGTATGGAAAGTCCAATTTTTTGTCTTTCCTGAAATATCAGGACCTTGTGAAGATGATGCACCCTGGGCATTAATTAATCTTATGTTCAAATCTTTGTGATTCTCAATACATAATCTCCTATTTTCTTTTATTGTCTTCCTTAATTCTTTTATTGTCTGATGGACAGCAGGCAATGTTTGTGGCAGATCTTCTCCAAAGTCTTCTTTTATGAACTGCCGAGTCAAGGCTTCAACTGAAAATAAGGAAGCAGGTGGTACATACCCCTTGTTAGGAGACTTCTTTGAATTGGAATATGGCTTGTTGAAATGATCTGTAAACAAAGATTTGTACATGTCTTTAATATGAGGATCCATTTTTGCCATCATCTGCATGAACAAGTTTCTGCTTATTTCATCTTCATCTGCCTTCATATTCCTGATTGTGTTGCAATTGCAGATATCTGGATCACTGCATTCACAGTCTCTGCATTCTATGTAGTGTAGGTCCCTGCACCATTCTTCATCAGAGGAATCAATAGAATAAACATGATTTATTTCATCTTCTATTTCAGAGTCAGAAGATATTAATTCGTCACAGCTGCTCGGTAAATCAAAGAAATTAATTTTTCCTTTTTTGTTTCTGTATGATATCTTTTTCTTTGATTTTTCATTCTTCTTTTCTGGACAATTTGGAGCCGTGTGGCCTTTTTTGTTGCAATTATAACAAATGACCTCTTTTTCCATAGAGAACATTTTTGTGTGTTTGTAGGGCTTTATTCTACTATGCTTTTTCTTTGATTTGTCTTGGGAAAACTGAGAATTCTTCTGTGTGAGATGTTTTTTCTTCTTTCTATGCCCCCCAGAATTGTGAGGTTTGCCAAGATGCCATTGCTTACATAATTGCTGATATCCATGCGGCTTTTTGGGATTTGTGGCTGCACGAGAAATTTTCATTTGTGAACATAACTCAACAATAATTGCTTTGACAGCTTTCCTAATAATCCCAAATTTATAGTCTCCAATTTTTCCAGGTAACTTATTTACAATAGCTGTAGAAACCCATTGGGGAAGAGAAGCAACAAAAATTTCTTTCCATTTGGGTTCTAAGATCAACTCAGGAGACAGAGTATGTAACCTATGAAGAAATTCATTAAAATACTCATCAAAATGTTGCATATTATGCAACTTCATGGCCAAAAGAGTTACAGTGGTAATATCATTAGTAATTTGTGGAAAACCAATGAAATTCATTGTGATGTTGTAAATCAGTTTTCCAATCATGTTATTGACAGGAAAATGGGTGACTGGGTCCATGTAGGTAGAACCATCTTCATTTAAGACTACTGACTGTTCCCAATGGGGAAGGAGATTTGGTTGCTTAATAGTTTCAGCTTTTAACCAGGAATCCAGCATTCCTTCAAATCCCCCAATAATTCTTCTGGTGGCATTTATTGGGCCAATGTCATCTGAAAGATAGGTCCTGTAACATACGAGCATGGAATGCAATACATACATGACTTCAGCTTCTGTACAGTTATCAATATTCCATGAGTATGTGGAATTTGCAGACCAGTCCTTATGGTATTCTAATTTCATCAAATCATGTCTGTCTGGGGCAGGGTTCCAAGTAGTATCCCATCGGGATCTTGAGGATGTAGCATTGACTTGGGTTTCAATACTTTCTTCTGGAATGGAAATACCAAATTGTTCTTTATCCTTTACAGAGAAATTATTAATACAAGCTTCAAGTTCATCAACCTCTGGAACTGAATCAATTTTATGAAGGCTTGTATTTTCTTTGCTTTCTTCTTCATCTTCTTGAGAGGTTTCTCCAAATAGAAAACTTGTTCGGTAGTTTCTTGAAATTTCTTCAGTCTCTTTGGATTTCGATGAAGTAGCAACTGGACTAAAGATGCTGGGATGGCAAACAAAGAATACGGATGAGTTGATGTAGGCGGAGGAAAATTTATGGAGCTAGGGGCTTTGATTAGGCTTTCAACAGAGGAGGTGAGAGAATAAGGAAGTGTACTCTTTGGTTCAGAAAAAAGAGTAGCCGTTTTATATGCATCTGTGTTAGGCTTCTTTTTCAAAGAATCAATTCCTTTAGTCACTTCCCAAACCTGTTTCTTTACAATATCAAGGCTATTGGAAACCTTGACAATTTCTTTTCCATGGGCAATAGATGCTTCATTGATCTTTCTTTCTGTTGATAGAGAGAGCTTATCTAGACTCTGAGCAATGGTTTGGTCATTTTCCGCCAGAGTCTTTACACTGTCATTCAAGCAGACAGTGTTATAATCTTGTTTCTGCAATACTCTTCCCACCATGAGTTTTAATTCAGAGTATGCAGTATCAACATAATCAAACCTGGTTTTCAAATATTTTTCAAGAATAGATAATGCCAGATTTGTCCAATTTGTAGGAGCAATGGAATCTTTGGCTGCTATAGAGGATCATCAGGATGAGAGGGAAGAACTCTGTACAGTTTCCCATCCTGGCTTCTGATAACAAAATTCTTCCAGGGAGGAAATTCTGTATCAGTCTCAAAAATTGAACCGTCAAGGAGCTCCCATTTATGCTTGTTAGGGGTTCCTGATCTTATCATATTGACGTGAAACTGTGAACAAATTTGCCTGATCAATTCCTCTCCTTGTTGTCTTACTGCTATCAAAGATCTTAGGATATTTGACTTGGCCAGCATACTATGGATCTTTGACTCAAAAACAGGGGCTTTGAGAGGAGGAGGAACTACAACAGGATTTTCAGACATTTTTTCTTCTACAAATTTTTGAAAATCTTTAATCTTTTTCTGCTTGGCTTGATTCTTGAATTGTTTCATTAAAGATTCTTCTATGATATTTGCAAAGGGATAATACCATTCATAGAATGATATCCATTGGTTATTTGCTTTCATCCATTCCTTCCATTTGTCTACATTTTGTTTATTAAAAGAAGGTTTGTCATCTTTCTCAAGAAGTCTGACTCCTTGCATATACAGATGTTCTTTCTCATGTGTGAACATATCCCAAATGAACATTTTCTTCTTCCAAGCATCTTCTGGGTCATAGGGGCCAATGCCTTTAAAAATTTTCAAAAAGGCCATAATCTCGGAATCAAAGGGAATTTCAACATGTTTTGGGATTTTGTCAATGGGATTTCTTCTGTAGGAAGGAATAGGCAGATCTTTTTCATATCCAAGGCCTCTGGTGGAAGAACTTGATATAGTCTGTACAAGGAGTTCTTCTTGTGGATTAAAGAATGTGACTCGCTTATAGCTTTCTTCAGAAGAATCAGATGAGGGAATGAATTTTATCATATTGATTCTTTTAGAAGAGTCACCATGATGCGTTGGAGGATCAAATGAGTATTGACATAAAGTTTTTGAACAATGAGGGTGATCACAAACAGAACTGAAAACTGAACTTTCTGGTGGTTGGGTAAATAATTTTTTCAATGACTCAAAAACAGTGGGATCAATCACAATCTGTTGTTGGGGCTGAGGTTGTACAGGCTGTAATTGATTATTTATTGTCGTCGGGATAGTAGATACAGAGGGTCTACTACTTTCTTCTTAGGATCTACTAGTTTCTTCTAGATACAAAGGGTCTATTTGACTGGGGTCCTAAGGTCAGAATTAGCCGTTATCAATCTAGCCATTGGAGTCTCTGCTCAAACTATTTAACATGCTAAGCTGGATTGGTTTGTTCAACTTGTCCTGACGATGAACCACACTGGTTGGTTCGAAACGCATCGACAAATGATCATTTATGTGATTTCGCCGAAAATTCTATAAACCATGCTCTTCACTTCCCATGTAAGTGCTCTTGATGATCCCAAATAATACCATTCCATAACAACGCTGAATCCAAAGGAATGAAATGGACGAGTGATTGTGCATGCATGCAAATATACCCAGATGAAACTGAAGAACTGTCAGACAACGTCTGTTCACAATTGCGATGAACTGTCATACAACGTCTGTTCACAATTGCGATATTGAACATCATAAATAAGAATCTCCCGACGAGAAGATTCCGATAAAATTGCTGCAAACATAATTCCAATGTTGTTGAATTTTGTTGCTCTGCAATTTTCAAATGCATGCAATAAACCATGTCCAATTACAAAAGAATCCCAAAGGCGAACATCATAATTACAGGATGATAGTAAAAGGTGACTTCCAAGGGTGGCTCAGCTTCCAGTTTCACGTGACGTACATTGAACCACAGTTATCGGTGACTAATAGCAAGAATGGATTTCTAGAACATTTCCATTATTTGTATCAAAAATCTTGAGTTCTCCTGTGTGACTTCTAGTAGAAATATGTTTATAGCTTCCCAAAAATGTAATTGAAGTCAATAATCAGGATAATCGTGACGCATACGCAAATTCCTGAAACGACTCAAAAAAAACTTGCCAATCATGACTATGTCCATGCATTCCACCATATTATGTTCTAAACTCGTGTGTGCTTAACTGTCCTGCTGTATTAAAAGGTGCAACTAGATCTCTACTAGGTTCAAGATGCTAAGCTCCTTTAAGTTTTCCCAACGGTTGTTTACACTTAAGGAAGTAAACTACAGTAATTTTATTAATTTCTGGAAATTAATTGCAGTAATTTTTTTAAATTGCAGAAATCCACTGCAGTTAATTAATTTCTTGTTGGGAGCTTCTGAAGTGGTTCATTATTCGATCTAGAGCCATAATATGTGGAACAGTTCACACATAGCCAACAACAGAAGCTTGATGGAAGCTTGGCTATAAACTCTTATGTTTGGTCCCCAAGCTCACTATCTTAATCCCCTTCAGTTTTACGCCATCCAGTTGAGAGAGTAGAACTTGGAAGTGCCACACAGAGATTTTGGGTGATTTTATAAATCTAAGGCTTTGTAGTTTTCGCTGCGCTGCTGTTTTTGGGTTTTTGATTTAAGGTGACCATTGTTTTTTCCAGTAATACAATTTAAATTTCATTGTATACATGAAAAAGATCTACGTGTGATTAGAACCTTCATTGTTTTATTGGCTTTTCTGGCGGAGTGTTTTCTACCGAACTGTAGAATATAAATAGATGGGTTGCACTGGTACTGCAAGTGTGTCGCGTAGCTTGGCTGGGATTCTATCGTGGATTTGCTAAATGCCCACTGTGAGATCAAGTTTGACTTCAGAGATTTGTAAATGAAGCCTTGCATTCTAATACTACAGTGTTGTCTATGATTTTGTTCCTTTAGATTTGTAATTTTAATAGTGACTCTTTTCATTTACTTTGTCGTGTTCATTATTAATGTTGGTTTTTGTACAAACAAATTGGGTGCTAGTTTTACAACCAGTCACTTATTTCTTTCTTTTATCTATCCAAGTTCTGCGAGACGGCTGCCTCAAGCATAGTGAAAAGTATGGAATAGTATCAATCGCTAGAGGTAAGTTTTCTTGGTCATCAAGTTTTTACGATTTTTTTACGATAAGTAATTATTCCGTATTAAGAATCGTTATTGCTATCATTTGGTATCGGAGCACTTTTTTATCTCTGCCTTGGTGTTTATAGACATGCTATATTTTGCTAATGCCATATTTAGAGAATTTTCTTTACAATAAGTAATTATTCCGCATTAAGAATCGTTATTGCTATCATTTGGTATCGGAGCACTTTTTTATCTCTGCCTTGGTGTTTATAGACATGCTATATTTTGCTAATGCCATATTTAGAGAATTTTCTGAATTAAAACATTTATTTGGAAATATGCTTAATTTTTGCTCAATTTTTATGCTTATAATATTGGTTTAATTATATGTCATTTAAATAATTATTGTGCAAAATTTATTAACTATGCTCGTTACTTTTGCATGAATTGATTATTTATGTTTTAAATTAAAACATGCTATTTTGGATGAGTATACGAGCCCGTAGTTAAATATTATGCATGAGTTTTTATTTCTATTTTTTTGTTTTGATTATGCAAATTATCATTATTTTCATATCAAGTTAATTTTTATGCATCAAAGAAATAATATATAGTGATCCATATGATTTTAATTGATTAGAGAATAGCCACAACATCTCTACTTAAATAAAATTATATATTATGATTGGTTAGGATTACATAAAGATTATTTAGACATTAAATTGTAATTAACTATACTAAATATAATAAATTTTATCCCACGAGAATTTTTATTATATTTATATAGTTAATTAGGATAAAATAATAATAACTTACCCACAAGAATTATGAATTAATAGTTTTATCATAAAGTTCAAAACTAAGATAGAATTTATATCAAATTATAAATCATAATATACCATTTAGAATTATGAATTAAGTGAATAATTTGACAAATTCTATCATAAAAAATAATTGAATCTGTTTGAATTGGAAATTTAGCCCACACGCAATTTGTATGTCATTAGATTCAATTTTAAGCATGGTTTACATTGGTAAAACATGAAATTTTATTTAGGCCTCAATTTTAACTTAAGCATGTGATCTTTAATTTTATGCAGTTGTACAACCTGCAAATTTCTCTGAAATTCGTTGTGATATCCTTGACCTTAAGGGAGATAACTATAAGGTCTGGAAGGAGAGGGTTCTCCTTCATTTGGGGTGGATAGACATAGACTATGCTATTAGGAAAGATGAACCACCAGCACTCACTAATACCAGCACTGCTGCAGACATCACGCTTTATGAACGATAGGAGAGATCTAATTGCTTAAGCATGATGTTCATTAAGACTAAAATTTCAGCTGGTATTCGTGGTTCTGTTGATCAGTATGAAAAGGTCCGTGACTTGGCCATTGATGATCAATTCGTCACTTCAGACAAGGGACTAGCAAGCACCCTAATCATGAAGTTCTCATCCATGAGGCTCACCAGTGTGAAAGGTGTGCGCAAGCACATCATGCAAATGAGAGACATTGTGGCTCAATTGAAGAAACTTGAGGTTGAAATATCGGAGTCCTTCTTGGTGAACTACACACATAAGGATAAATGGTCAATTAATGAACTCATGACCATGTGTGCTCAAGAGGAAGAGAGACTGGTGATGGAACTGGGAGAAAGTGCAATGCTGGAAATGTGTGGAAAGGGCAAATCTCAAGCCAATCATAAAGGGAAAGGTAAAGTACCTCCCCACGCTGATATCAAGAAGGATTCCAAGTGTTTCTTCTATAAAAAGAAGGGACATATGAAGAAGGAATGCGCCAAATTTCAAAAATGGCTTGCGGACAAAGGTAATTTAATCTTGTTTGTTTGTTATGAATCTAATATGGTTAATGCCAATATTAACACATGGTGGATTGATTCTGGATCAACAATTCACATTTCGAATTCCTTGCAGGGTTTGCAAAACCTAAGGAAGCCAGTGGGAAGTGAGCAAAGCATCTTATCAGGGAACAAGATGGGCTCGCATGTGGAAGCTATAGGAACATGCTATTTAACTTTAAGTAGTGGTTTTATTTTAGAATTAGAAAAGACCTTTGATGTTCCAAGTTTTTCTTCAATTTCAAGGCTTGTACCTTTTGGATATTCCTTTAACTTTTTAGAAAAAATCCTTCAGTCTATTTTATAAATCTGATTATGTTGGGAATGGTATTTTGTCTAATGGTCTTTACTGCATTAAATTACAAAACAATGTCACTTATGATTCAATGCATGTTCACACTAGCACTAAAAGATGTGTTATTAATGAAGATTCCTCTAAATTATGGCAGCAGAGACTAGGTCATATCTCCATAGAAAGAATTAAAAGATTGATAAATGAAGGGGTACTTAATACTCTGGATTTTACTGATTTTGAGACTTGTGTGGACTGCATAAATGGAAAGCAAACCAACAAATCAAAGAAAGGTGCCAGTAGGAGTTCAGACGTATTAGATATCATACATACTGCTATATGTAGTCCAGACATGGACTCACATGGTCAGAGATACTTCATCTCCTTTATAGATGATTACTCACGATATATGTATCTCTACATGCCTCATAAAAAGAGCGAAGCATTAGATGCCTTTAAGATCTTTAAGGCTGAAGTGGAGAAACAATGCGGCAAGCAAGTTAAGATTGTGAGATCAGATATAGGTGGAGAATATTATGGTAGATACACAAAATATGGACAAGCACCTGGACCATTTGCAAAATTTCTTCAAGAGCATGGGATTGTTGCCCAATACACCATGCCTGGTTCACCCGACCAAAATCGTGTAGCAGAAAGAAGAAACCAAACATTATTGGACATGGTGCAGAGTATGCTTAGAAACTCCAATCTTCCTAAATCCTTGTGGACTGAAGCACTTAAGACAGCAGTGTATATATTAAACCGAGTTCTAACCAAGGTTGTTCCTAAAACGCCTTTTGAATTATGGAAAGGTTGGAAACCGAGTTTGCGACATATGCGCGTTTAGGGATGCCCGTCTGAAGTGAGAATTTATAATCCACAAGAGAAGAAGTTGGACCCAAGGACCATTAGTGGATATTTCATTGGATATGCCGAAAGGTCTAAAGGTTATAGATTTTATTGTCCATCTCACAGCACTAGGATTGTGGAATCAAGAAATGCAAAGTTTCTTCAAAATGACTTGATCAGTTTGAGCGATCAAACCAGGAACATAGTTTCTAAGAAGGATCATTCAAAGTTTCAACCTTCCACCTCAAGTGATAGATTTGTCATTGTTCACAGCACCCCTCAAGTACAAACTGGTGTTGAACAACCAATTGTTGAAGTTCCACAAGCTGCTGACGACATTCCAGTAGATCAAGTAGTTCAAGAGTTGCCAAGAACTTTTTAACAACAAGTTGAATAACACACTTCTCAGGAAGATGATGGTACAACATTATGAAGATCTACTACACCAAAGAGATCAGCAATTACTGGTGATTATGTTGTGTATCTGCAAGAATCTGACTACAACATTGGAGCCGAAAATGATCCCGAGTCCTTTTCACAAGCTATGAGTTTCAAAGAATCAGAACTATGGTACAATGCCATGAAGGAAGAGATGAATTCTATAAAGAGTAAGGAAGTTTGGGATCTTGTTGAGTTGCCTAATGGTGCAAAATCCATTTGATGTAAATGGGTCTTCAAGACAAAGAAAGACTCATTGGGCAACATTGAGAGATACAAGGCAAGACTTGTTGCTAAGGGGTTCACTCAAAAAGAAGGAATCGACTACACGGAGACTTTCTCTCCTGTATCTAAGAAATATTCCTTGTGCGTTATCATGGCATTAGTAGCCCATTTTGACTTGGAATTGCAACAAATGGATGTGAAAACAACATTTCTTAATGGAGATCTAGAGGAGGAGGTTTACATGAAACAACCTAAAGGATTCCCCTCTAGTGATGGTGAGCAATTGGTTTACAAGCTCAAGAACTCATTATATGGTTTAAAACAAGCATCCCGCCAATGGTATTTGAAATTCCATAATGTAATTTCTTCTTTCGGTTTTGTAGAAAACATATGGATCAATGTATGTACCTGAAAGTTAGTGGGAGTAAAATTTGTTTTCTTGTTTTATATGTGGATGACATATAAAACAAATGAAGAACATTCCATATGCTTCTGCTGTCGGAAGCCTAATGTATGCTCAAGTCTGCACAAGACCTGACATTACATTTGTTGTGGGAATGTTGGGACGATATCAGAGTGATCCAGGTATAGACCACTGGAGAGCTGTAAAGAAAGTAATGAGGTAACTTCAAGGAACCAAAAACTACATGCCTATGTATAGATGGACGGACAATTTGGAAGTGACTAACTACTCAGACTCTAACTTTGCTAGATATGTTGATTCATGCAAATCAACATCATGATACATTTTTATGATGGTCAGTGGAGTTGTATCATGGAGGAGTGCCAAGCAGACCTTGATTGCCACTTCCACTATGGAAACTGAGTTCGTCTCCTGTTTTGAGGCTACTTTACATGGTGTATGGCTTAAGAGTTTCATTTCTGGGCTTAGAATTATGGATTCTATCTCTAAGCCATTGAGAATATATTGCGACAATTCAACTGCTATTTTTATGGCTAAAAACAACAAAATGGTAGTCGAAATAAACACATCGACATTAAGTATTTAGCTATAAGGGAACGTGTTAAAGAAAAGAAAGTGGTTATTGAGCACGTCAGCACTGAGTTGATGATCGTTGATCCTTTGACTAAGGGCATGCCACCGTTTAAATTCAAGGATCATGTAATGAATATGAAACTTAGTTCCATTATGTAGTTTCTCATTGTATGGACAATGTTATTTTAATGAAATTCTTAATTATTGTGATGTTTTTCTCATATTTATGTGCACCTTAATTTGATTTGATAAATTCATCTGTGTAGGACCAAGAATAAACATAAGTTTTATTCATTAAGAAATTGTTTCCACATAAGTTATAATAAGAATAAATACATAATAATACATGGAAGATAATACTCGTCATTAGAGGACTTATCGCCATGATTCATGTATCTATTACTTAATACAGTTTATCAATGGGTTTTAAGATGAGACATTAAGATTGGAAGTATGGACCAAGTGAGAGAATGTTAAGCTCCTTTAAGTTTTCCCAACTATTGCCTACAATTATAGAAGTAAACTGCAGTCATTTCCTTAATTTCTAGAAACCAACTACAGTAATTTCCTTAACTTACAGAAATCAACTGCATTTAAAGTCCATTACTCCATCTGGAGTTCCCTACCATGATCTGTGGAACACTTGACACATAGCCAACAGAAGCTTGATGGTGTTATCACTCAGGTTGTTCCCCAAAACTTGTGAGAAAAGGGAATACGGCCGAGGTAACCACTAACCAATCTTTTAGATGCAGCTTCTAGCCAAACTGCATCACGAGAGGGCTCTTTCTTTATAATTTAGCTTTGTTTTTTGAAGTATTTTATGCTAGTTATGATGTGCAGGGTTTTGTTTTAAGTTTGTTTGGTGGTGATTTTAAACAGAGCTGGGATGCAAGTCTGAAAAAGTTTATTCCATTGGGAAAATGGAGTCTATGAGGATGGACTGCTGAGTGTGTTTCTCTGATAAAGGGAAATACTACAAAGCAAGATAATCAATTTTGGAACAATTTTAAAATCTAGAAGTTGATGGAATGTAAGCCAGTGGATGAAGTGCAGTTAAGAATCCTTCATCATGATGGAAGAGGAAAAGTGCATGAATATTATCAAGGAGCAGTAAAGAATTCCTTGGCAATTTTCAAAGTGAAAGAATCAGTGGAAACAGAAGCATCTAAGAATTCTTGTTTATGCTAATTCTGAAGAAAACATAAATAACAACAGAGATTGAACACAAAGTGTATTTAAACAAGTTCTGGGCTATTCTTTTTCCTTGTTACTAAGATTATGAAACATATATGAAATTTGCAAACACAGAAAACACAAAACACAGTTTAGAACAACTTATTGATCCATATAAAGACACAAGAATTCTGTAGCAGAGCCCAGAACATCAAATCCACATTCAGACGGTCCAGCAGCAGTGCATCTCAACAGCCTTTGTATTAAAAAATCTCAGAGCTACAGTGTGGTCCAGAGAGGAAAATCACCAACCCCGAATACATTTCTTGGGGAGGTATTTATACAAAGAGAGTTACAAAATATCTTGTGGATAAGATATCCAGCAATAACTTCCTCCACCTACTCTGACAAGGGAAATAAATGTAGAAATGAATGCAGGAGTAATTGTTGCTGTGCTGGCTGCTTTAGCTTATAAGATATTTTTTACTTTTTAATTCAGGAAGTCGGCTGGTAGCTGTGTCTTTACTTTGTGTTTCTGAGTTGTTGTCCTGACCCTTTCACTTGCGCTTGATTCCGCTTTAATACGTTCTAGTCCCCACTTGACCTCCTTCCTCTATTTTTCTCATCTTTATTATATCTGCCACATGTTTTGTTGTTTGGACAAATGTAGATAAAAAGAAAAATCAAAATTACCCTGGGAAAACTTCCAGCATGCTCTGCCACCATTGGTCTGTTGGCAACTGATGTCTTTGTATTTTTATTAGTGTTTCATCAGCCTTAGTATACCTGGAGAAGTTGGGCTGGACTTCAAAAAGATGATTTATTTCATGTTCAATATAGAACAAATTTTTCCAATTTGTCATATAAGCTTTGTCCGGAGGGAGGTCCTATGTCTTCTGAAGTGCTTGATGATGCTTTGGTCTGATTTGTAACATATGTGTTTACCCTGTGAGCATATTGTTGATGTGTTAACAGTCTTTGATTGCTGGTTAGTAAACTGGGTCTACCCTTCTGCTGTAAGACTATAAACTTCTCTGTGAAGGCATTTATCTCCATCTGCATTTCTTGGCACTTCCTTTCCAAATTCTGTATAAAATTCCTCATTGTTAGCACCTTTTTCACTGTCAAAATGGTGTTTTTTTTGTCCCCAATCTCCAAAGCTACTAACTGTTCTCTAGTATGAGTATTCAAAAAATGGATCAGTCTATTGGCCTGCTCAAGCAATTTTCTCAGTGACGCCCTAGCCCTTTGAATTTCCACTTGGGCCCTTTCTATCAATTCTATTTGTTCATGGATCGTTTGAATTGATTGCCATTGGTCAGTGATAGACTGGCCAATTTTGGTCCACAAAATTGTTTTGATGTCTGTTAGAGGTTTATGCAAGGTGAGATCTTTTCCAATGATTTTACCTTGTTCTCCAAGGCCTTTACCTCTCTGGTTTTCTCTGCCATTGTTATCTTTGATTTGTCATAGCTTACCTCTAGTTTGGCTAGTTTTTCTTTTGCCTCTTCAAGCTCTGACATTTGGGCCTCCAGCTATTTTACTACTTTCATTAATTCCTCCATGCCCATGCTGGTATCTGGCCCTGTTGTTGCTGCTGAAGCTAAGGTACCTATTGTTGATGCTGGGATAGTAGGAGAGACTGCTGTTGTAACTGTGGGGGGAGAAGTGGTACCTATTGGAGCTGTTTCAGGTGGCTGGGAGGTCGACTCTCCCTACTTCTCTTTAATTGCTTTCTCCAATGCCTGCTTTGTTTCTACCAATCTCTCATTCATCCTTATTAGTAAACTTACTATGTCCTCCTCTTCTTTCTGCTGTGCAACTTCTGAAGTTTGTGGATGCACTGTAATTAGCATCTTTAATTGCCTTTTGAGGGCTGCAATGTCCTTCTCCTTCTTCTTTATTAGTGCTTTTATTCCCTTTGCATCCTTAGGATTATGCCCAAGCTCAATGATAGTTTCTTCTAAGGACTTAATCCTATTGTCCTTAGCTAAGGAGGAAGCCTTTTCCAATTCTAATTGGGCAGAGGTATTGTGTAATGAATTTTGCAGTTTGTGAGCGAGCAATGCCTTATCTGCCAAGGTGGAGTACACCATCTCCCCAGTTTGCTTATGTAATTCAATCTAGTCAATTGGGTGGATATCTTTAGAGAAAACTTCCAGATTGGTTCTAATATAATCAGCAGTTGACTGGGGTTGTTGTGTCTTGGGCTTGAAATGACCGAGGATCATTTTCTTTTCCTGAATATGATAAGCAGCCATTAGCCTTTGTTGATTGGTGGGTGTTGTCCTCATTAGATGATTATAAAGTTGCATCCTTACTGGATCATTTTTTGCTTTTATTTCAGTGAAAGTTTTCTTGATATCTGAGCTTTGCTTGCTTTGAGGCCTGGTGGATGAAACTTCCACGCTATGTTTCCTCTTTAGCTCTTGCTGGAATGAGCTAGTTGATGTGCCAGGTAATGGAGAAGTTTGTTGCTCGGTCCTTTCCTCATCTCTCATGTTACTTGTGGTATCTTCCAAAAATTCCTCCTTAGAATAAGGATTCAACCTCCGCCTCTTATCTCCTAGTTGTTCTGACGATCCATTGGCAGGGGCATCCTCTTCTCTATCTCTGTTTCTGCTCTTTTCCTCATTTTGAGGAGTCTGTAGCACAGGGGCTTCTGGTGCCTTGGTTTGAGCTGGGGGAGCTTGCCTTGACCCTGTTCTTTTGATGTGGTGCGTTGATCTGCCATTGTTTGTTGTTCTGTATCCATCACTTCCTTGCCCTTTGTTGCCGCTAAACTGGCCTTTTGTGATGCTTGTTATGAGCTCTCAGCAAAATATGTATCACCTCCAATGTGTTGGGGCAGCTTGAAGGGTACCTATCCAAAAGATTCCAGGTCAAGTGTTTTTTCAAGCTCTTTCATTTCCTTTTCCAATTTCTCTTCTTTGTTGGGTTGTGTTATATTCTTTCCACATAGTTAACAGGGGGTTTAAGGGGTACCCGTAACCCCACTTTATGGGGTCCGAGGCAGCACCCCGGAAAATTTTGGTTTTGGACCCTATGTTAGGTTGGGTGGACCCACCTATGGTTTTGTGCATGATTTTCGCACATGTTTTTTGGACGCGATGGTTTTCAGTGCATGGTTTTGGACGCGATGGTTTTCGGTCCATGGTATTGGATGCTTCAGCGTGTATAAATATGTATTGTAACATTGAAAGGAAAATAATGGAAAATCAAGCTGGTAGTCCTGGTTTTGGGATCTAGAGGAAAATATTTGTGCATATGTGTTTTATGTATTATGCTCTCGCATTTTTATTTTTCTTGTGATTTACAACTCGTATGTAGGTAATTTCTGTACAGGGTTAAAACCTAGATAGGCTATATTTTTCTAGAGTACGTTATGCTAGGATAGGCTAGAGTGGTCTAATGTAGGCCAGGATAGGCTAGGTAGAGTAGGCTAGAGTATGCACTTTGCTAGGATACAATAGGCTAGCGCAGGCTAAGAAGGCTAGGCTAGGTTGAAGTTGGTTAGAATGTTGTAAACAAGGTAGTTTAGACTAGAGTAGGCTAGGTTGGTAGGACACGTTAGGCTAGAGTAGCTTAGAGTAGATTAGGATAGGATAAACTAAAGTATGCCAATCTAACCTAGGCCAAGCTAGAGTACGATAGGGTAGGCTTAAGATAGGATATGTTAGGGTAAGCTAGGCTCAACTAATATAGATTTGGCTAGAATGCAATAGGTTATAGTGTGCTAGAAAAGATAAAATGATAGGCTAGGGAAGGCTAAAGAATGCCAAGATAGGCTTGTCCTAGAGTAGGTTAATATAGACTAGACAATACTATAATAGGCTAGGATATAGTAGGTCATTACATAGTATGTTAGGCTAATGTAGGGTAGGAAAGAGAGGGATTGGATATAGTAGGGTAGGTTAAGGTAGGTTAGGTTTGGGTTGGCTAGGCCAATATAGAGTAGGCTACAAAATGAGAGGTTATCTTAGGCCAAGTTAGAGTAGGCTAAGATAGGATAGGCTAGACTAGGATAGACTAGGCTAGGCTAGACTAGAGTAGGCAAACATAGTGTATGCTAGGCTATGTTAGACTAAAGTAGGCTAGTCTAGGATAGTGTTGTATAAGCTATAGTAATCTAGGCATAGGCGAGTGTAGGCTAAAGTTGGCTAAGCTAAAATAATCTAGGTTAGGCTAGAGTAGGTAAAGTTTTGTAAGCCTAACTTAGAATGTACCAAGAATAACAAGCTACATCATGAAACAATAAAAAATACGCATGCGCAATGAAGAATAATGTTTTGGGAAGGAATTTTAATCCTCTTTCCATTAGTCTTCACACATATGTATGCATAGATAATGTGAT
Source organism: Pinus taeda (assembly GCA_000404065.3). NCBI lineage: Eukaryota > Viridiplantae > Streptophyta > Pinopsida > Pinales > Pinaceae > Pinus > Pinus taeda. The sequence continues at coordinate 189,557 of APFE030016931.1, forward strand.
TGGATTGGTTGTACTGAGTCTAACCAATCACTCATGCATTCATATTCTACCCTTTACTAAATATATTTCTCATATAGATATGATTATTTACATAGGTTGGACTAGACTAGCCCAAGATAGTGCGCGTTAGGCTACGTTAGACTAGTGAAAACCAAGATAGAGTAGTCTAGACATAGGTTAGGCTAGAGTATTTGAGCTATGTTAGGGTATTCTAGGACAGAGTAGGCTAATCTATAGCAGTCCAAGCATAGGCTAGGGTAGGCTAAAGTTGGCTAGGGTAAAATAATATAGGATAAGCTAGAGTAGGCAAGGTCTTGTAAGCCTAACTTACAATGTACCAAGAAGAACAAACTACATCATGAAAAAAGAAAGAATACACATGCACAATGAATAATAGTTTTTTGGGAAGGAATTTTCATCCTCTTCCCATTAGTCTTCACACATATGTATGCATAAATGATGTGATTGGATTGGTTGTACTCGGTCTAGCCAATCACACATGCATATTTTACCCTTTATTACATACATTTCTCATATATATATGATTACTTGCATAGGTCTATGAGTCCCCTCAATGTCTCCCCCACCTATTCCTTTCTCATAATGAGAAAGGATGGAACAATGTCTTGGTCCTCTACTCATTGTAGAAGTATCCTTAATATACATCAACCGTGCATGATGATTTTCATAGGTAAATCAACCACTACAATTGCTAATTGGATATGAAGATGTAGGAATATAAGGTTTACTTTGACTTCTACTCACTAGGTGGCCATATATTGTTGATCTCAACTCTCAAACATTCTTTGCAATTGATATACGATACAAATTCCTTCTCTAACTACAAACTTTTAGCTAGCTCCTACGCTTTTCCACTGTTGTAACCCAAAAAACATTATGTGACTTGGGAAATCAATATATTCTCACGTTGTCATAATTTTGTAACTTCAACTCTTTAATTGTTTTATGGTTATCTAAGTTATTGTTGAATTGTTTCTTTGTTACAAGTAATTCTATAAAAATAAATCAACTGCTTAGATGCTTTGACAATTCAGTTGCAAAATTTTGTATGTTGCACTTTTAGTTTTATTCGTAGTTGTAATAGATGCTTTGTTGTTCTTGTCTTCTTATTGATAACTTTGTTTTTATGGTTTCTAGTAAATGTTGATGTGTTGTTCTATTATCAAATGTGTTGTATAATGAATGGATAGGTTTATTGCTTGTTTCTTACTACTAATTTCTTAGAGTTTGCGATTAAATTTATGAAGGATAACTTTGACTTAAATAAGACATACTATTTTTATTGATGGATAGGATTTTCATAATAAATGTCACTTTGATATGAATGAATGTCAGAAAGAGGTTGATCTCAATAACTTGGCATTGATTTCAATTACAAAGGTGGAGAAGATCATATTTTATGCTCCCCTAAATTATGACTTGAATGATTCACTGAAACAATTAGCCCAAATATAACTTCACTTAGATATCCTTCATGTGTTGTTTTCTATGCAATCTATACCATTATTACAAACTCATGAATTTATTAAATTACAATGCATAAAGAGTATCAAATTATGACATAAGAGTAGAAATTAAAGAAGATCAAGTCTATAAGAGTCTCATATTAAACATCAATACCACTACCAATAAGCATATCCATTATCTATAACATTATAGTTTTAGTCGAATCAATCTCGTTTTGCACCAATTCAATTCAGTATTTTAATAAACTACTTATTTGCATTGAGCTTCATCCAGGTCAAATTTTGCATCGGTTATTCACTAGTCAATTTGAAGTCGAAGTTGAATCTCTCATATGGTCAAAGTTGACTAAAATATAATGAAGTCAAGAAGGTCATCCAATCTTGTGGATGTCAATGTCTACCAACTTTATTCAAATATTATTTCTCCCATTGTGTCATTTTCTTCTTGTATTGGTATATCTACCTATAAATTTGTAGCTTGCACATGTCAACCAAGTCCATTTATCAACCAAATCTATGAGTTATTCATAATAATCACATACATGCCATGATAATAAGTAATTAAAGTTCATATGTATTGTTAGTTTTATGTCCTAAATGTAGAAGAAAGCATCCTTTATGAGAATGTCCTCTAGATATTAAAGAAAATAATAAATGTGCAATTTGTGCAGATAACCATGCTATGGATAAATGTCCCTCTATACCTGAGCCAGAAGCTGTATTAGAGGGGGGACAACCTGAAGCCGAATCATTGCATGCTATGGGAGAAAGAAGAAACTAGCCTTAGGTAAGTGCATTTAAGGTTATTGAATCTCCACCACATTTTTTTGGTTATAATGCACATTCATATTCCTATCCTAGCATTGGTCACTCTCAACATTAGCAGCATGGGAATTAATATCAATATTGACAACCCTCCCAATATTTGCAACAAGGATGGAGGAGACCAAACCATTCATATCATTCGCATAATTTCTAGCATGCACCTATGCAGTCATACCATCCTACATATGCACCTTAACCAATGCCTCAACCATCATTACCTCAACTGAGTTAACCTATTCCAGGATTACCTTCTCAGCCTGCTCAACCTTCTAAGCCTGCTCAACCTGTACCCAACCCCAATAATAAAACTGTACAAATGATACATTCTATGACCTTGATTTCTTCATCCGGATTTCAGACTATGCTAGTTGGAGTCAATGATCTCCAATTAGGATTAGGGAAGGTAGTAACCTCATAGAATCAAAAGTAGCCCATGCTGATTATTGATGAGAAGGGAGAGGAGGAAACTCCTAAACATTCCAAAAAAGATGACACCATTCATCCTATCCCTGTACATTATCAGCCCTTGTCATCTTCTTCCAACCGACCTCCCTATCCAGTAGTTGTGGAGAGTCTAGCCTAGCTTCTGAGCTTAGGAACCTTTTCATAAGGGTAACTTTGCTGCAAGCTATCTAAGAGATCCCCATTTGTATAAGAATAATTAGGGAACTCTGTCTCAAGAAGCCAGGAAGGAGAAGATTGGAACCCAAAACCATTCAATTTGTTGGTATAGGAGTAGAGTTAATGACGAGATGTATGCACATAGAAAATATATCGACCCTAGAAACCTTGTTTCCTACATTTAGATAGGTGATGTTCTTGTATCCAATGTACTTATCAACATAGGGGCAACCATTAATGTTATGACCAAGGGAACCGTGGATCAACTTGGACTAGTCCATATTTTTCCTACTCCCACTGTGATTGAACTAGCAGATAGACCTAAAATCAAGTCGGAAGGAGTATTGGATGATGTGGTCATTTACTTATATTCTTGGGAATATGCTGCAGATTTCATTATGCTTCAGCCAAAGAAATTTGTAGGAGGGTATCCCTTGATCTTGGGGTGACCATGGCTTGCTGCGGTCGATGCTTGTATCAGATGTCATTCTGGTGATATGTATATTTCCCATGGAGATTCCAGAAAGAAAGTCACCCTATATCCACCCACTAAATCTGTTTGGGAGCTCCGAGACACTTTATGGTTAAAATACAATAGTGATGAGGAGACTTATCCTATTTCCTTGATACATTAGAATAATGAGTCCTCACAGGAGGGAGAGATTCAAGACTTCCTAAACAATCTGGACATAATGCCTAATTTTGAGTCATTTAGTCAGATTTTTATTGTAGATTTTTAGGAAGGATATGACTCTCTACCCTCATCATCACCATCTCTAGTGACACCATACTGTACTCTTGAGCCTGAAACTACTCTTGTTGAGATTAGTCAAATTAAATCGTTCTATATCAGTTCAAACTTGGATCCCTCTAAGTGAGAGCAGCTTGTGAATTTGTTACGAAACCATCTTGATGCCTTTGGATGGGGTTATGAAGATGTGAAAGGAATCCCCGCTGAAACTTGTATAAACCATATCTATGTTTAGGATGGAGTCTGACTTGTCCAACAACCCCAAAGTCGAATGAACCCAACTCTAAGAGACATTGTAGAAGAAGAATTACTAAAGATCTTAGATGTCGATTTTATCTATCCCATTTGTGATGGTGAGTGGGTCTATCCATTAGTATTAGTCCCAAAGAGAGATGGAAGATGGTACATTTTTATTGACTATATAGAATTGAATAAAGCCACTCTCAAAGATTACTCCCCCTTCCTTTCATTGATCAGGTAATCGATACCCTTACTGGTAAGAAGTACTTTTCTTTTCTATACGGCTTTATCAGATACAACCAGATATAGATAGCACCCGAGGATCAAGACAAAACCACTTTTACATGTCCATGGGGTACATTTTCTTATCGAGTGCTTCCCTTTGGGCTATGTAATGCTTGGTCTACCTTTCAAAGGCCAATCTTGGTTATTTTTATTGACCTTAAATTTGTAGAAATCTATATGGATGATTTCTCTATGTTTGGTGATTCATTTCAGGAAGCCCTCAAGAATCTAGAAAAAGTGCTTCTTCGCTACCAAGAAGCTCATCTCACCTTCAGTGAATATAAATGAAAATTAATGTGCAAGGCGAGAGTGGTTCTTGACCATCTTATTTCCGATAAAGGTATCTAGGTTGACCCTGCAAAAATAGAATTCATTTCAAGTCTTCCTATACCCAAAACTCAAAGGGAAGTGAGAGGTTTTCTAGGACATGCAAGCTACTATAAGAGATTCATTGAGATTTTTTCAAGGATAGGTACCCTCCTTTTATGAATTTTAGCTAAAGCTAATGAGTTTTCTTGTCCATAGCTTGCCAACAGTCTTTTGAGATACTGAAGGAAAAATTAGTTCACCCACCAATATTGAGAGGACCAAACTGGTCCCTTCCATTTCATATTTCCTCAATTATATGGTTAACGAGACAGATTTTTTAGCTTTAATTTTTTCCATTAATAAATTCAAACATTATATTACAGTATACGAAGTTTTTGTACATAATGACCATTCCGCTATAATATATTTGATGATTAAACCATTAGCTAGTGGTAAAGTGACTAGGTGGTTGCTATGATTATAGGAATTTAATATTTCCATTCTTGACAGACTAGGAAAGTCAAATGTAGTTGCAGATTATCTATCAAGACTAAATAATCCTAGTGAAGCAATTCCTATTGATGATGATTTTCCTGCCGAACATATTTTTGTTGTGTCAACAAAATCTCCATGGTTTGCTGACATAGCTAACTATCTAGTCATCAAAAATTACCACCTCACTTATCCACTCGTGAGAAGCGGAATATCATTAAGAAAAGTGTTGCATATTCCTAGATCCAATAAGACCTGTATTACACCGGAGCATATCTCATTATCATTAGATGTGTAAGAGAGGAAGAGGTGTTTGATATCTTAAAATCTACACATGATGAACCTTGTGGAGGTCACTTCGTCGATAAGCTGACTGCATACAAAGAATTATGAGCTGGTTATTTTTGGCCTTGCTTGTTCAAGGATGCCAAACAATATGTCAAGCGACGTGATAGTTTTCAATGAATTGGCCAGCCTAATCAAACCAATGAAATGCCTATATGTCCTCAAGTTATGATTGAGCCTTTTGAAAAATGGGCCATTGATTTCATAGGACCAATAAATCCTACATCATCAAATAAAAATCATATTTTGGTTTGTACATATTTTGTTACAAAATGGGTAGAAGCTAACGTTGTTTCTTTTGCTACCAAAAGAGTTTTTGTTGATTTTCTTTTTAATGAAACCTTTATTAGATTTGGTGTGCCTAGATAAATTGTTTCCAACAATGGATCATAATTTATTCCTAATCTGGTATAGGGTGTGCTCGAATAGTACAAAATACGACATAGGAAATCAATACTGTATCACCCACAAGAAAATGGTCAGGTGGAGTCCACGAATAAGGTAATTGATTACATCCTTACAGAGATGGTAAACATGCACATAATTGATTGGGCTAACAAATTACTGGAAGCATTATGGGCCTACCAAACCACTTGGAGAAACAACACAAGACACACACACCATATGAGCTGGTGTATGGGAAACAAGTCCTTTTGTTCATAGAAATCCAGATGAAGACTTTCAGGACTGCAGTCTAATTGGGACTAGATCTCTCTGAAGCATATCAATAGCTCCTTCTACAATTAAACGAGTTAGATGAAATCTGAAGGGATGTTGTTCAATCGAACATCATGGTTCAATAGCAGCACAAGAGTTGGCACGACAAGTCCATTCAGAAGAAGCAGTTTGAACCAGGTGATTGGGTACTCCTTTATGATTCAAGATTCAAACATTTTAAAGGAATGTTTTGTACATGCTAGATGGGACCCTATGAAGTGGTCAAAGTGTTTGAAAATGGAGCGTTAGAAATCAAAACTATTGATGGACAGAATTATGTGTTCCTAGTAAATGGGGATAGACTAAAGGTATATTTTTAACCCCTTACTAAAGGATATTTTATGCAAGAAGTCCAATAGCCATTTGAAAAGGAGTTGGTAGGTGGTAACACCAACGTCTTGAAGAATTGATTCCTTCTTGTCCTTATTAAAATAAAAAATTGAAGAAAATAAAAAGAAAAAAAATGACAAAAATAAAAAGTATAAAAAGAAGAAAATTCCTGTAATTATGAGAATCAGTTGACTGACATGATTACAGAAGGATCGACCTAAAAACTAGCATGCTGGTAAGAAGATCGAAATTTTAATAAAAAGAGAATGTTACTTGATTTTTAGATATGTTGGTTGCCACTAGTAAGAATCAAGTTCATGAAACGGAGCACTTACCCAAGTCTGGTGTAACTAGCATGGACATTTTATCCAAGTAGACACTTACTTCCCGTTGCAATTATTTTTTCCTACACCAGTGCAAGTAGATTTGAAGGTAAACTGATCGTCTTTCTTCTATTTCCATTTTGAAATTTCCCATTATTATCTAATATAAATTCACTAATGAATTACCTTCCTCTTTCTTCTAAGAAATTACCCTTACCCGATTTCTAAGATCCCTCTTTTCCCTTGATTTTTTCCCAACATCCCATCTTGTTTATCCCTCTTGGTGATATTGTTTATGAAATCCCTGTTGTAATATTCCTTCCCATTCTATTTTTTTTACCCCTTTCCCACTTCCTTATTTCCTCATAAATTGATTGTAGAATTTGATGCAGTCAATCCAGAAGGCATGTTCAAGAAACATGAAAGGATGGTGAATCAATTTTTCTATTATAATAAGGAAATTTTTTTAAGTCTAGCTACAAAAGTATGTCCTATCAGATTATTTGTTTGGTAAAAGTCTTTGGTGCAAGTACAGCGTAGTGCAAGCAGGTTTGGTGCAAAAACACAGTTGACTGTGAAAGCAATTTACACTGTCCTAGAGTTGTTTATCAGGGATATTTATGGGCCTTTAATTTCCTGCACATGTGCTAATATGTTATCTCATTCCATGTTTTAATTGATGCTTTGTTTCATTATTTACTAATCTAAGAACAAATATTTAAAGTGCAAGGAGTGTATGGTTTGGAATATAATATCTTTAATAAATTCTAAAGTATGTCTGATTGAATTATGATGCTGACTGTGGGATGGTACCACTGTCTGATAGCCTACACACCCTCCTTGAAATGATTTTCACTATCTAACCATTATTATCTTACCTACAATCTGATCATTGTAGTCATTGTGCCATCGCCACCTATACCACCATTGCATCCAATCATCACGATTCACCCTTAGTGGGCTGAAACAAATTAATATCTGATGTGGGGGGGTTGTTCCATCAGTTGAGTCAGTGGGTCCGAAAAGATGGGGGGTGATGAACCTCCACCATAAAACTCTCAATGAACATTGGAGTCGCTCAGAAATTCCTTTGAGAGTGTGGAGAGAGTGAAGAGGTGTGTGGTTTTAAATGGTACCTATGAGGAATGAAACGTTGTCTTTGCAGGAAATTGAACAAACTGCTGAGTATAGGAACAATGTTACAATATTGCAAGAATCTGCATTCCCACCATTTTTAAAATGTTTGATGGGATTGACATGGCGGTGGCGTTAGAGTTTGCAAGGACATTCAAAGAAGGTCGAGTTAGGGTTGGGTCCTTAAAATTCAAAATTACAGAGGATTTCATCACACAGACCATTGGTTTATCACTTACAGGGGAGCACTGGTTTAAAAACGAGTAGCGTGCAAAGAAGCTTTGGCACTAGTTTGTTGTTGATAAGAAAATTAATGTCAATTGGAGAAATGGACTTCCATAGAATCCCATGGTCGAGAAGTGGTGAGATTTACTATTTATATTGCAGAAGTTTGTAATCAGAGAAGGACACTATACCTTGGCATTTATATACCACCTCTGATTGCTGTTGCATTTTGAGGCAAGAAAATTGATTAATTTTCCTCACTTCTTACTCAAAGGCCTTGAGAATATGGTGAAAAAGGTGTAGAGTAGCAGTGAAAGCCGGGTTACAAACAAGATCTGGCATCACAAGCTTATTACAATTCTGGTCAAGAAAAAGTTACAAGAAAAGGGGATAACATGGGGAGCGTTTTTGAAAGAATTTCGAGCAATGAGTGCAGAATAGTCTGCTAGCACCATTATAGGTAAGAAGAGAAAGGTGGGGACCTTGTCTCCTTCCAAGTGGCAAGGTAAAAGTTCACTAGTGCAAGCAGAGAAGAGGTCCATTGAGAACAGTCCACCGAGAGCAAAGAAGAGGAAGACTAGAACCTTAATGAGAAGGAAAATTATCACCCAAGGGACAAACCAGTCAAGTTCTCAAATCTTTATTGATGAAACACCCAAAAATTCCTCCATAGTTCATAATATCTATGTACTTAAAGACGTAGTGGCACACACTATGGAAGATGAGGAGAATGTAGAAGACAATATCGTGTTGTCAACATTTGTCACCATGTTATGGAGTAGAAAGACGACTTCAACACCACATACTGGTGAAGTGCAAGCAAATGAGAACAAAGAGGAACAACATGCAAAGGGTCTTGATAATTTCACTGAACCAGAAATAGAAACCCTTAATAATTTTGAGGGCCATGGTACTAAAGACCCTATGATTTTAGAAGGTTAGGGTACTGAAGACCCTGAGATTTTTGAAGTTCAGGGTATTGAAGACCCTACAGTGTTCGAAGGACATGGTAATGAAGTCCCTATAGTTGTAGAAGAGCGAGGAACAAAAACCACTACTCATTTGGAAAGATAGCGTGTTGAATCCCTTGAGAAGCTAGGAGAATAAGGTGTTAAGAGCCCTGCAGTATTCAATGCACAAGGCATAGAGATTGGTGAGGTCATCAAAACCCTTAGTAATGAGAAAACCATGAGTACAGAAACCCTTGATGATGTCATAAAATAGGCTTTTGAAAACCTTGACCTCGATGATGATGGGACTTGTTTCGAGTCCGTGGCAGAAAAGACATTCACACTTGAAGATCTTAGGAAAGAACCCTCCACTCTTTTCCTCAATAGCAGAATAGTAGAGTTGGAGCAATGAGTCCATGACCTAGAGGCTTTGAACTAGGTCATGAAAGAGCAGAGTTGGTAGAAACAGAGCGAGGTGGAAAATATTGTAATGAGAGGAAAAGATGCAAATAAATTACTGTGCAAAAGAGTGTAATTAAAAAAGTTGTATATCATATTTCCAGTTAATTTATTTAGATTTTATAACACATTTAAGATTATGGAAACACAAAATAAAGGTAACACAATAACACAAAGGAAGTACTTCATTGCAAATGGCTCATCTCTTGAATCCTCTAGCAAAATGATTTTATTACTTGCTCTAGTATGTTGACTTGAAAATGGTACAATCACCCTTAGGTTTAAGACCAAAATAACTCTGCAAATGTAAAATAATCCACACCTAATACTTTGAATTTTGAAGGATTTATACCAAAGGTTTATTATAAAATATCTCAAACTAATTTGAGAATTAATCTAGGAAAGGAAAATACCTTCTTGCAAGAAGATAGAGACATCTATTGCAATGTTTCATGCGGTCCCTATTATTTTGGTTCTGCTGTATTTTATGATTTTATTTTTAGCCCTTTATGCTCGTAGTATGTTTGTCTTTTACCTTTCATTTGATACTCTTTCACCTGATACAATTTGACTGTGTTGACTTGTCTTCATCCTTTTACCATGCTCATTTATTTTTTACTGTACACTTATAATTTACAGTTTATAATTTAATCTGTTTCTACTATAGTAAATCATTAAGTTTTTGCCATGTTCCTTCATCTAGTAACTGGATGTTGAGCATTTTCCTATATATCTCATCAACATCTGTATATTTTACAAAAGTAGTTTTATTGATAAAGAAGTGTTTCACCTCATGATGAAGGTACAATAGATTTTCAAAAGTCTGGTATAATACTCTGCCAATTGGTATACTACTCATTGATGAAGTATTTTCCTATTCTTTGGCCACTTCTTTGATTTTCGTGTTTTATTCCTCCTGTGTCATCAGCTTGTCATTTATGACTAATGGACTAGCTAGTCCCTTTTCTCTCAAAATTTCAAACTTGGTCATAAACCTGGCAATGGCTAGTTGCATGGTTTGAGACTTATCTTCTAAATTTAACGTTAAACCTCTCTTAGTAAAGACCCTCTTGACTTCCAAAATGGTATCTAATCTGTTAGATATGTCAAGTTCTTGTAGCTCATATTTGTTCTTGGATTTGATGAATTGGATAATTCTTACTGCTTCCTCTGGCATTTCTCCATGTTCCTCTTTGACCTTTTGGATGGTTTCTGTAGCTTGTTTGATCAAGTCTATCAATTCCTTCTCCATGTTTTTCACTCTCTCATTCATTCTGGCAGCCTTCTGTTGTTCTTCCTTGTGCATGTTCTTGGCTAACCTGCAATTTATCTCCAGGCTAGTAAGTTTCTCTTTTAATTTTTTCATTTCACTGGTCTCAATGGACATTTATTTCATTGCCATGACCAGCCTATTTGCTTCATAACTTATGGTACCTATTGCTGTTGATGGCAATGTTGATGTATTTTTTATTGTTGTTGGCAATGTAGTGGCCATTGGACTAGTGGGAGCTAATGTTCTTGCGAATGTGGAAGGCACAACTTTGGTCACTGTAGGAATGAAAATTGAAGGAGCACTGTCTAGAGTAGCTTGTTTAAGCTGGATGAAGCTATCTATTTCCTTTTCCATTTCCTTCAATTGGTCATTAAGGTGTAGCACCAATTCCATCATATCGTCATGATTTGTTTGGCTCTCTACGACTTCCTTTATTTGAGGGTGCTATGACTGAGGTAGCTTGAGCCATTTCTTCAGGGTTGCAATGTCTTCATTTTTCTTCTTAATCAATTGTTCAGTAGCCTTGATGTCCTTTGGGTCATGGCCTAGCTCAATGATCAGGTCTTCTAAGGATTTGATCCTTGTTTCCTTGGCACTCGAGGAGGCTTTTTCCACTTTGTATTGGGTTGTCACATTGTCTAATGATAACCTGAGCTTGAATGCTACCATTACTTTTGTTTTAAAGGTGGAGTAGATCATATCTACATCATGCTTGTGAAATTCTATTTTATCCATGTGATGCACATCCCTGGATAAGACCTCAATTTGGTCTTATTGTAGTCTCCTATGGTTTTAGGATTTTTTACAGTAGGTTGTAAGAGAGACACCTTCATTTTATCGTCTTTGATGTCAAAGGCTGACATCAATCTCCTTTGGTTTGGTGGTTTCATCTGCATAAGTGTCTACCTTGAGCTTTTCATTCCTCATTTTAATCTCCTTGAATCTTTCCTTTATGTTTGCTTCCTTGTTAGTTGACCTGAAAAAGGAAGACACCTCCACACTCTTCTATCTCAGTATAATCTAGGTGTTTTAAGAGGAGCGTTGTTGTGTTTTTGTTGATGCAACAGTTTCAGTTGTTTGTCTACTACATTACACCATTGCATTAGTATCAATCATTTCTATTGATGCGATGTGTTCTTCTTGTTCAGATAGAGGAGTCAATTTGGGCCGTTTGCTTAGTTGGAACTGCTAATCAGTGGTGCCCATAGTAGAGCTTGAAGGTTCCTCCCTATTTCTTTTGGGATTCTTCTCCTCTTTGACAGGAGTCTAAATGATGGGAGGGATATTCATGGGCTCTTCCAACTCTAGGACCTATAACAAAGTGCTTTGGTCATATTATTTCTCCAAGTCAATCATGGTGCTCTCCACATCCACCACTGTGTTGTCCTTATTAATCAATGTTTTCTCTACCCATTCTAGCTAATTAGCATATTGTTCAATGTCAGGCATGGGGTAGTGGATGTAAGGTCCCAACTTGACCTTTTGTCTGAGTTTTCTTATCATCCCATGAGGGTCATAATTCCAGATGAAACTATTCTTGAATTTGAATTGCTAGAGTGTCTTATCAACTTTAGGCTCAACCTCTTTGGTGTTGCAAATTAAAGGGCCCATTTGGTTTTTCATTTTAAACTATGTTTTCTTCCTAGCAGCTAGGAAGTGGACCTCATACACATATATTGTTTTCCTAAACTATTCCAGGGAAAATAATCTCATTGGAAGATAATTAGGCAACTTGTAGGGTGGTAATTCACAACCATAGATTCTAGTTTTAGTATGATTCTGGTAGAGGTACCAGTCTCCTGCTCTACTATTCTTTGCCATTTGCAATACTCTCATGATACCAGTACTGATTCTAGGTTGAGTGCTAGAAATCAACATGTTCATGACAGGGTGAACAAAACAATCTATGAAGTCTTTGTATGTAAATGTTTTGTTATACTTCTCGACCAAGGGTGTCTAGTAAATGACTGATCTTTCCCTTCACCTGATATCTATTTTCTGAATCTTGACTGGGAAATTGTCTATTTGATAATATAGGAACATATGAAATAGTACTGAAGAATATTTGAAGACTCTTTCTGTCGAAAATCTACTGAATTCTTCATGCATTCTGTCTGGAATGAATTGAGAATAATCATACATAATGGTAGGAGGCTGGCTTGGAGTGAAAATGGACAAGAAGTCCACAATTATTTCATCCACAAACTCATCGGATGTGAATCCTAGGATGCATGAGATCATGGAGATTATTCTCCTTCGAGTCTCTGAAAAAATAGCAAAAACATAGGGTGGAATGTCCTTAGGAGTATGTCGCTCCTCAACGATGAAATTCTAAAAACTTTGCTTGATCCTAACTGGGTCTAATGTGGTTTACAGGTCAAACAAGTGTGCAATGGACAAAGGAGTCAAATTCTAGTTGGGTCGGATTTGAAGTATATATCTGATAGACTCATTATTAATTGACAACAAGAAGTCTTGGTTTGGGGTAATTATAGGCCTCTGTCTAGGTATGTAACGTGCATGGAAGAAATGTACAATGTCTGGGAATGGATGGGCTTCTGGGAATATATAAATGGGTAGATTTGTGTCTGAAGGTGGATTTCATCTACTTTGTTCAAGAATATATCCTTGGCTTAGAAATGGATTCTCAAAAATTTGTCTTGGGTGACTATGTGTTTGATTTGAAAATCCAGTTCTGCTAGGGCTAGGTGGTCAATCTCTAAGTGAGGGGTTGCCATTGGTCTAACATCCACAGAGGTTGGGGCAGCCATTTCTGTGATAAAATGTGGAAAATTTGGCTTTATATGGATTTGGGAGTGAAACTTGAGTAATTAAAACCAGGGTAGGGTAGTAGCAGGTTGCAGGTTGGGGTTCTGGTACTTTGGTGATGGTAGACTCTCAATTTAAATTTAAATTAATTAAATTCTTTCAGTTATTTTAAGAATTTAATATTCTTTCATTAAAGAGGGGACAATTCTATGTTTTTTCTTAAATGCCTTGAATTTATAGTCAGGGCTGCAACTCGTTTTCAATTGGTGTTTGAAGATGGCTTTGGCAGCTAGGATGGTGTGTAGTGGTGGCATTGGAAGGCTTTTATGGTTGACAGCTAGTCACAGGAGTTCGGAATGTGCAGGTGCCTCAGAGGTTCAACAATGCAATGCGAATGAAAAAGGGTGAAAATGGGAGTCCGAAGGCTGTTAACCTTGATCGATTGGAAAATTGTGGGGAAAAAAATGTTTTATGAACAATGTTGGTTTTGATGTTGGTGAGGAAGTGGTTTTTGAGGCCATCACACCACTTATGGCAGTTAGGTACTATTTTCTAGGGGAGCCTAACCTATGTTAGAGACGGACATGTAGGAAAATGGGCCCTAAGAAAAACTACCCATATCGTATGCTTTTGGGCAGCTAAAGGTCGAACATCGTGCAAGCGCGATATCGGGGATGGTCGTTAGATTTGGCGGTGGACGATAAGACAATCATCGTGTTGGAAAGTTGCATGGTTGGGTGATTGGGTAGAGGTTAGTTGGACCCATGGGTTTTAATCATTGTTTAGACTAATTAACACATGCTTAACCACATATTTAATTAAACAGTGGATTTTTGGGGGTAGCAGGGCTAATTTACTTCACTATGGTGGCAGGTTACATTCAGGTTTAGTTTGTAAAATGGTTAAGTGGCAGAGTTAGTGAAGCGAGGGGGTTTTAATGTTAAGATAAGGGGTTTAGAGGGGTTTTTGGGTAATTATTGAAGGAAAAACATGATTTTAAAAGGTGGAAGGGGTTTTCACACTTAGAAGAATCAATTTTAGGAGTAATTGACTAGGGAAATGTGTGAAACTAAGGGGTAGGAGTAAAAATGACGAGAAAGGGGTTTTCATAAGCCATGAACGGGTAAAAGGGAAATTAGTGAGTATATAGTGGGGGTGAAATTAAATGAAGGGGGATTTAGGCCAATCAGCTTATGAGCATGCCTTTTTCATTGATAATTGCTCTTGCACACATAGTAGTGCTTATGATCCAAATAACTTGTATTTCTACAACCTTTCTTTACTTACCCTAACATTTTTCTTCACTTTGGTGGGTGCCATTAAACTAGAAAACCCTTTTTTTTCCTTTTCTTTTATAAAGAAAACTATCTACTTGTAACTTTATACCTTCCAAGCACTCAGATTAAACTAATAAGCTCCTTTTATTTCTCTACCTTTCTAATGATTTGCCAAGATTAATCTGTTTGGTCATATTTTATTCTCAAACTATAAACATGAAATTCAAAGCATGAATTAATCAAGATTAAGAAGTTTGAATATCATGGGTTATGAAATGTATGATAAGCTGCACACAACCATTATATAAGAAAGTAAAGTAAAAAGTAGTGGCACTTGGACTTGCACACTTTCATGATCTGTTTTTTGTTTGGGGTTCATATTTTTTCATTTCTTTTTGTATTTTTTTATCTTTTCTTATTTTTCTTGTCTTTTGATATTTCCTCTAGGACATACCCTCTTTACATTTTTTAATTTTAATATAGAAAGCATTTGTAGAAATCAAAGTTATGTAAAATATTATAAGATTTAACGTCATCCAATTTAATGTTATGAATCCTATCACTATAGGTTTGTAATAGTGGCTCCACATGGGGATGGAATTTTTTGGTGAGATGTCAAGAACTATGAAGATCAATAGTGTTTGAATTGTGATTGTAGTTACCTTGCGAACTGTCCTTCTATGATTCCTGCTTTATTGATACTTGTGACAGTGAATCCTCCAAAGCTCTGGGCCTTCTCTCCAGGCTTCAACTTGAAAGGATTACCATCCAATCCAATCTACACTTTGTAATGATATGTACAATGATGCAAAGTAAAGTGAACTATTGTGAGTGAGTGGAAAAATAATTCTTCAACATTCTACCATTAACAGGTCCTCCAGGTAGATCTGATCCTTCTATGTTTGTCAAGAAAAAGGCATTGTTGCCTTTGTAGAATGAGATAAGGCCCTTGCCACAAACAATCAAATTTTCCATGCTGTCCTTTGTCTTCTCTCCTTGAATCCCACTTAAGGACTTTGTCTCCTATGTAAAAATCATCTTCTTTAGTCCTTTTATCAAAGACTTTCTTGATCTTTTCCTAGATTACCTGTGATTTTACATATAGTTCTTCTCTAGTTTGTTGTAGGTGTACGGTCTGATTTATTCTTCTCTGAATATCATTTGGTTCCACCTATAATTCCTATGTTATCCTCATCACTGGCACTGCCAAGGATCATGGGAAAACAACATCCATCCCATAAACCAACTGATACGGTGATGTTCCTATGGAATTCTTAGTAGTCAGTCTATCTGCCGAAAAGGCATTGACTAACTTCTTGTTCCATGTATTTTTGTTATCTTCCAGTATTTTTTTAATAATATTGACCGGGATTTTGTTGGATGACTCTTCCAGTCCATTACCTTGAGCGTAATAGTTTGTGTAATGGCCAAGGGTGATGTGGTACTTGTTACGAAAATCTATCATTCTTTTGGATTTAAAGGCACTTACATTATTAGTAATGAGCTTCTAGGGACATCCAAATCTTGACATGATATTATTCTCTAGGAAGGATATTATGATAGTGTCTATGGCTTGCCTAGAAGGTATGGCCTCTCTCCATTTGGTAAAATAGTCTGTGGCTGTTAGAATCCACTTGTGTTGGGTTGAGGAGGCTCGGTGTATTTCTCCAATGAATTGTAACCCCCATTGTTGTAACGGTATCTCACTGGAAATTTGTTTAAGAGGAAAGGGTAAAAGTTTTCTCTTTCCTTCAAAAATCTGGCATTTATTATAGGAGGTCACATGTTTTTTAACATCTGTAAGCAAAGCAGGATTTTGTCAGTAGTGCTCTTCCAATATATAGTTGTCTCCCACAATACCTTGCTTCAAACTCTTGTAAAATATTGTCAACTTCACCTTTCAACAAACAATTAAAATAATACCACTATGTCGTTCAAAAAATAATGCGTTATCTATAATACAATACCTTAACGACTTCATCTTTAAGAATCTATCTTTAGTTATTGTCAGTCCAGGAGGAGCTTGTAATTTTAGTAATACAAATGTAATATTTGCGTACCAGGGAAAATTAGTAAATGGTTCACTAATCTGTGGAGTCTTCATGTCCTCCTCATCATCAAGGGTGCTAATAAAGTTGACATCTAAGGCCTGATAGTTTGATTCAGCCATGAGTTTGGCTAGACCTTGGCCTTTCATGAGCTTTGTGGGATTTATATCTATCTCATATTCCAATATTGTGGCGATACACTTGAATGTTTTACCTTCAGGCCCATTTTGATTCAAAATGTCCTTGACTATAGAGTTTGGAACATAAGAAATAATGTGAGAGTATAAAATGTACACTCTGATGTCTTTGATTGCCTTAAGTAAAGATAATGTGTGTTTTTCCATGATATTGTATTTGAGCATGGCATCTCTTAAGGATTTACTAAAAAATTCTATTGGTTGTTCATATCCTTGAATGTTCTTTTGCAGCAAGACTACTGCAATGGCGTGTGCTAAATCAAAAGTAAAGATAATAAAATCTTTGTTAAAGTTGGGACTAATCAGGATTGGAGTTTTCGTTAAAGCTTCGTTAATAGCTTCAAAATATTGTTTGGCCACCAATGTCCATTTAATTGTTGAGTCCTTTCTTAGCATTTTATTTAACTCCGTAATTAATTTTGGTAGATTTGAGATGAATCTCCTAAGATAATTTATCTTACCTAGAAATGGTTGTAGCTCTTTAATGTTTTGGGGATGGGAAATGGTCAAAATGGATTCTATTCTAGCAAGGTCTATCCTAATCCCATTTTTAGATATGATGTGTCCTAAGAACTTTCCCTCTTCTAGGTCGAAAAGTGTCTTTCTAGGATTTAAATAAATCCCAAATTTCCTTCATTTGATAAATACACTTCTTAGGCAGTCTAAGTGTTCATTGTTAGATTTAGAGAAGACTATGATGTAATCATGTTATACTACTAAGAAATCATGGATATCTTTGGCAAAAGTTATATCCATAGCTCTTTGAAATGTGGCACCTGCATTCATTAATCCAAAAGGTATCTTCAAATACATGAAGGTACTCCAAGGAGTGGTAAACGTGTTTTTGTTTTGGTCCTCAGGTTGGACTAAGATCTGGTTATGCCCAAAGAGTCCATGTAGCAGTGAAATCATATATGAGCTTACTACCCTCTGCAATATATGGTCCATTTTTTGTAAGGGGTAGTTGTCCTTTAAAGGGACATTGTTTAAGTTTCTAAAATATAGACAAAGTCTAATTTCACCTGTCCCTTTCCTAGTTGTAACTAAGTTTGAAATCCAGTCTAGGTATCTAACGTGGGCTATTATTTGGGCATAAAAATTTATTTTAACCTCTTTCTCTATGGATGGCATAAGAATTAGGGTTATCCTCCTAGGTTTCTGTTTGAAAGGTTTATGATATTCTTTTAGAGGTATTTTATGTTGGATTATGCTGATGTCATAAGATTTTAAGTCTTTATAACTCCATGCAAATACATCTAGGAACTCCTTAAACAGATAGATGTATTTAACCCTTTCCTCTGGAGGTAAGGCTTTTTATATTTTGATGAGTTTTGGTTTATCATTAGTTCCTATGTTAACCTCCTCTATGTCAGGTCTCAGAGGTTGCATCTTGGGTTTCCTATCTACATCATTAGAGTCAAAAAAATCCTCTAAACGTACTAATCCTTTAGGAAAAAAATTAATTTTCAAATTAAGAATCTTAGGATTGTTATCCATTATTTCATCTATGTCTGAATTCTCTTAACTATCTATTTCTACTATAGTAAATTTAGTTGGTTTATCTATATCAAAAATATTTACATCTTTGCTACTTTCTAGATTATTGTCTATTGTACAATCAGTATCTATCTTGCAATTCTAAAATTCACCTTCATTGTTCATGAAATCATAGATCTAAGAGTCCTCGGAGAAAATTGGCAAATACTTGAGGTTATCTGGTATCATAGGCCTATGTCTGACTTCTGCAGTGTACTGGTGGTTTGGTTGAAATGGCAGTTTACAAGTACTAGAAAAGGTGGCTAGACTGTGGGCCTACATGTTTTGTTTTCTAGGAATTGCAACAAAGTTTGATTCGAGGAGGTCCTTGATGAAGTCTAAAATAGTATCCCTATATCGACCAAGCCTAGGTTTGTTCACAGAGTATTCACCACTGATCTATTTGATAATCAACTCCGAGTCTCCCATGATGGAAACTCTTTTGGCTAGCAATTTCCTAACCAATTGTAACCCTATAATTAGGGCTTCATATTCGGCCATATTATTGGTATATTAGAATTTCAATATGCAAGAATTTCCCTCAACATGATTATTCTCTATATTAATGGCCCACATTCCGACACCAACCCCTAATATATTGACATACCTATCAAAGTCTAAATGCCAAAGAGAGTCATGAAATATGTTCTCGTTGTCAACTATTTTGTACTGAAGGTCTTTTGTTTTGATTTCCTTCTTATTAGTTTCTACATTGTATAAGATGAAAGAGTCCATATTTGAATGAATGGAATATATGGGAAATTTTTGTGGCTTCTCCTCACTACTAATCATGTACTTCATCAAGTTTTCCCTATATAATTTTCTTGGTTGATCAAAAATAAATATGGTGGCATAAGATATATCCAACTACAAGGAGCCCTACAATTTTCCTCCCCATGAGCGAGATAGCAACATTCCATATTTTGGTGGGATGTCTGCAACTACAATGTCCATTAGAATCCTCTTTGCAGGGCACTAGACAAGGGTCACACATCAGTCCTTGATTAGACCAAGGCATTTAACCAGACTGGAGTCAGGAAAAAAATCCTTTTAAGGCCTAGTAATGTCTAGGTTGAGTCTTTCCATTATTGCCTTTGGCATAAAATTGTTGGATGCCCCTAAGTCGAACATTATGAAAAATTTTATCATGAATGTTTATGTGTAACTCTTATATTTAGGCTGGTCATCATCCAAATTAACAGAGTCCTCTCCCTCTCCTATATTCAAAGTCTCAGTTATTTGTGACCCATAAAATTCATTCTTTACTAGTTTCGTCAAAGGAACTGATATCTTTCATTTTTTGTATTTCATTTTTGATGTTGAAAGGTAGTTGAGGATTGTTTTTTTGATTTAGATCTTCCTTAATATATGCATTTTGAGTGTCCTTATTCTGTTTCTTAGTGGTAGGTATTTTAGTCTGTGTTTCTACTGTTTTGCCTTGATTTCTCTTTATCTTGATTGTTTTCAGTAATTGTCTCTATTTGGGTTTCACTGCAGGTTATATCTACAATCTTAGGGGTTGAAGTTTCTGGTATTTCCCTAGGAAGGATTTGCAACACTTTATTAACTGGAGATCTTTTATTATCTTAGTCTAGGTTTGGATGGATCTTTTAATGTGAGTCTCATTATTCTTCTTACTTCTCAAGTTATATTGTTTATGTACCTCATATATAGCTGACTCATATCCCTATTTAAAATCAAAAGATTCACTAGATTCTAACTGCAATAGTTGGATCATATATAACTCCTATTCTTCTTGAGTATGAAAAACAATGTCTTCCTGTTTGGTTTCTAGTAAGTTAATCTAGCTATCATCCTCTACTTCTTGGTTCTGTGAATCCTAAACATAGTTTTCTTGGAAGGGGTCCTAATATGTTGATCTCGTGTAGTATTTTTTGTAGCATTAGGGTTCTTCCTAAAATTTTGGTTTCTAATTGGGTGTTGTTGTTGTTGATTCTCCCATTGATTTTTCCTCTCCATGTTCTCTAACCTATTGATTATTCTTTCTAAACTTTTAGCTAAAACATATACGTTTCCATTTGAAGTTGAAGCTTCCTCTTTAAATACAAATTTCTTTTCATTTATCATTCAAGCTTTCTTAGCTAATAGGTTGGCCTCTACACTAACAACATTTGTCTACATTTGTTCAAGTGTTTCAAGGTTTCTTTCCCTTAGGTGGTATGACATGTCAGCATCAAAACCATCAGGGAACTTAATTAATACTAGGTCAGGTGGAGGCTTAATTTTGGCTGGAATTGCATTGTAGATATTATTAAACCTAGTGGAATAATCTTGAATTGAATCATTAGGAGCTCTTCTAATATTTTCATATTCAGAAAGTATTTGCAATGGGTTTTTCTTTCTCTCCCATCTATTAATGAATAAACTTTGAAAGTTAGCTAAACTTGCAATATGGTTCATAGGAAAGGCTTTAAACCATTGCTTAACATCCCCAGTTAATGTTTGGGAAAACAATCTCATTTGGACACCTATTTCTTTCAATTCAAAAAAGTCAAACATCTTGCTTACATGCTTCTCTCTAGTGTAATGACCAGTAGCACACAACAGGAATATCTTACTCTGATAATCTGTAGGCATGGGATGGAGTTGGGTAGGTGTAACAGGACTAGCATATCGGTTTTCCATTGCTACAATTTTGGTTTGACTTGGGAGTAAAGTTGTGGTGGTTGAAGAAGGGCTTGAAACTGATGAAGGTGAACTAGATGATGATGGAGATGATTGATTAATAATTGTTTTTGGTGATTCGATTGTGGTAGATACAATTTGTGATGTTGTGGTAAAAGAAGGGGTATTTACAGTGAATGAAGCTTGTGCATAAATTTGACAGGTAGAAGTAGTAAGGGCAGCTAGCTCAACCAATTGCTAAAGGTAACCACTATCTATATTTCTAATCAATGTGGAGGTCAAAGCTTCTAATTTTTAAAAATTTTCCAAGGCAAATTTATCTAAATCTTGATGGATAACCCTTTTTGATTCAATTAGTTGAGTAAACTTAGGGTCTAATATTGTTTCATGGATAGCATTCTCAAATTTACTTCCAAATAGTGAGAGGTCAAATGACAAATCAAAAGGGATTTCCTCTAAAGTTGACAACTCCTCAGGGAGTGAATTGGTTATGGCTAGCTAGCTACTACTTACCTGACATTCTTGGTTTTTTGGTTTTCTTAGAATTCTATCTGGATCATCAACTATAGTTGTAGGGTTTGGATTTTGGTTTGCCCTAGCATAATGAATCTTCTTTGAAGCTAGAAATTTAAGTTTTTAAACTATTTTTATGAATTACTATTTTTATTTTTTATTTTATTTTTGGAATTTTACTTCGGATAATGAACTTAAGGGGCTCAAGATTTAATATAAGGTTTCTTTAAAGTTTTATGATACTGAGGTCGAGTCCCTAGTATGGTCAGCAGAAATGTTAGCACTCTGATAATTCTTTTGAAGTAAGAAGAAATAAAAACCAAATTTAACAACAAACCACTTTTGGAGATCATGACCTCGCCTTCCTCATGCTTAGAGAGGGCTCTCTCTTTAAGATTTAAATTTGTTTTATTTAAAATGATTTTAGGCTAGTTATTGATTGCACTTGGGTTTTGTTTTGAAAATTTGGTGGTGGGATCACTTAGATGGAAAGAGGATTGGATTATACCACCGGGCTATGGAGTCGAATGTCTGATAGACAAGAGTGGATTGGGTTTTAAGAAAAGTGTCTACAGGGCAAGATAGATGAGTCAATGGAGATCTCCGAGGCTAAATGGTGAATGGATTCAAATCGGGTACAAGGAACAATCAAGGTTTCCCTAGACCGAACTTTGGAAGAAATAGAAGAAGTCAACCAGGATGGTAGAGCAATCAAGGATTCTCAGATCTAGGTATCCGAGGAAAACATTTAAATAAATTAATGTGCAAAACAAAGTGTAATTAAACAGGTTCCATATGATATTTCTAGTTAATTTTTTTTTTTTATAACACATTTAATATTATGAAAACACAAAAGAAAGGTAACACAATAACACAATAAAGTACTTCACTGCAAATGGCCCATCTCATGAATCCTGTAGTGAAATTATTTTATTACTTTCTCCAGTCTGCTGACTTGGAAATAGTACAATCACCCTTATGTTTAAGATCAAAATAGTTCTGCAAATGTAAAATAATCCATAACTAATACTTCGAATTTTGAAGTATTTATACAAAAGGTTTATTACAAAATATCTCAAACTAATTTGAGAATTAATCTAGGAAATGGAAATATCTTCTTGCAACAAGAGAGAGACAACTATTGAGTTGTTTCATGATGTTCGTGTTATTTTGGTTCTACTGCCTATTATGCTTTGATTTTTGGTCGTTTATGCTGGTAGGTTGTTTGGCTTTCACTTTTTATTTGATACTCTTTCGCCTGATACACTTTGGTTGTGCTGATCTACCTTCATCCTTTTACCATGCTCATTTACTTCTTACTGTACACTTATAATTTACATTTTATAATCTACTGTGTTTTTAATATAGAAAATCATTCAGTCTTTTCCATGTTTCTTCATCTAGTAACTTGATGTTGGTCATTTTCCTATATATCTCATCAGCCTCTATATTTTTTACAAAAGCAGGCTTATTGATATATAAGTATTTCACCTCATGCTTGAGGTAATACAATTTTTCAAAAGATTCTGGTATAATACTCTACTAGTTGGTATACAAGTCATTGATGAGGTACTTGCCTCTTCCTTCGCCACTTCCCTGATTTTCTTGTTGTAGTCCTCTTGTGTCACAAGCTTAACATTTATGACTAAGGGACTAGGTAGTCCCTTTTCTCTCAAAATTTCAAACTTTGTCATAAACCTATCAACAGCTAGTTGCATGGTTTGGCACTTATTTTCTAAATTTAACATTAAATTTATCTTAGTTAAGACCCTCTTGACTACAAAATGGCACCTATCCTATCAGGGATGTCAAGTTGTTATAGCTGATATTTGTTCTTGGAGTTAAGGAATTGGATAATTCTTATTGCTTCCTTTGACATTTCTCCAAGTTCTTCTTTAACCTTCTGGATGGATTATATATCCTGTTTGATCAAGTCTATCTTTTAAAAAATGAACTGGATGGCCAAATATCATTGATAGAGTTAACAATATTGACCCATAATAATTGCTTGGCCTTTCCCAACAACTCCCTTAGTGTCAATTCTTTCTCTAGGTTTTTCACTCTCTCATTCATTCTCGTAGCCTTCTCTTGTTCATCCTTGTGCATGATCTGGGCTAACCTACAATCTATCTCTAGGCTGGTAAGTTTCTCTTTTAATTTGTTCATTTCACTCGTCTGAATGAACAATTCTTCCATTTCCTTAACCAACCTATTTGTTTCATCACTTGTGGTACCTGTTGTTGTTGATGTCGATGTTGATGTAGCTGGTGTTGCTACTGGAAATGTAGTGACCACTGGACCAATGGGAGCTAATGTTGTTGTGAATGTGGAAGGCATAATTGTGGTCTCTTTAGGAATGACAGGTGAAGGAACACTGTCTAGAGTAGCTTGTTTGAACTCGATCAAGCTATCTATTTCTTTTTCCATTTCCTTCAACTAGTCATTAAGTTACAACACCAATTCCATCATCTCCTCATGATTTGTTTGGCTTTCTAGGACTTCTTTCGTTTGAGGGTGTTGTGACTGAGGCAGCTTGAGTTGTTTCTTAAGGGCTGTAATGTCTTGATTTTTCTTCTTAATCAACTATTCAGTAGCCTTGATGTCCTTTGGGTCATGGCCCAACTCAATGACGAGGTCTTCTAAGGATTTGATCCTTGTGCCTTTGGAACTGGAGGAGCTTTTTCCAGTTTGTACTCGGCTATCAGATTATTTAATGATTATTTGAGCTTGAATTCTACCATTGCTTTTGTTGTGAGGGTGGACTATATCATCTCTCCAACTTGCTTGTGAAATTATATTTCATCTATCAGATGCACATCCCTGGCTAAGACCTCAAAGTTTGTCTTCTTATAGTGAGTTGTGGTTTTAGGTTGCTCTAGAATAGGTTGTAAGAAAGACACTTGGATCTTATCTTCTTTGATGTCAAAGGTTGACATCGATCTACTCTGGTTTGGTGGTGTCATCTGGATGTACTTGCAATAAGTGTCTACCTCGAGCTTCTCATTCCTCATTTTGATCTCCTTGAATCTTTCCTTGATATCTACTTCCTTGTCAGCTGGCCTAGTAAAGGAAGACATCTCCAAACTCTTATGTCTTTGTATAATCTAGGTGTTTAAAGAGGAGGGCTGCTGTGTGTCTGTTGATGCAGCAGTTTTATTTGTTTGTCTAGTCCTTTGCCCCATTACATCATTATCAATCATTTCTGTTGATGCAATGTCTTCTTCATGTTCACATAGATGAGTCATTTTTTGTCGTTTGCTTAGTTGGAACTGTTGATCAATGGTACCGATAGCAGATCTTGAAGCTTCCTCCCTGTTTGTTTCAGGATTCTTCTTCTCATTGATAGGAGTCTGGATGATGGGAGGGATATTCATGGGCTCTTCCTACTTTGGGACCTGCAAGAAACAACATTGGTCAAATTGTTTCTCCAAGTCAACTATGGTGTTCTCCACTTCCACCTATGTGCTGTCCTTATCTATTAATGTGTTCTCTACCCATTCTGATTGATTAGCATATTGTTCAATGTCAGGCATGGGGTAGTTCATGTAAGGTCAACTCTTGACCTTTTGTATGAGTTTTCTTATAACCCCATGAAGGTCATAATGCCAAATGAAACTATTCTTGAATTTGAATTGTTGGAGTATCTTATCAGCATCAGGCCCAACCTCTTTGGTGTTGCAGATGAAAGGGCCCATTTGGTTTTTCATTTTAAACTGTGTTTTCTTGCTAGTAGCTAAGAAATGGACCTCATCCATAGCTATGATTTTCCTGAAGTATTCCAAGGCAAATAATCCCATTGGAAGATACTTAGGCAATTTGTAGGGGGTAATTCATTGCCATAGATCCTAATTTCAGTATGGTTTAGGTAGAGGTACTAGTCTCCTACTCTGCTATTATTTACCAGATGCAATACTCTCTTGATCTCAGTACTAATTATATGTTGAGTGCTAGAAGTCAACATGTTCATGACAGGGTGAACAAAACATTCTATGAATTCTATGTATGTGAATGTTGTGTTATACTTGTGGACCAGGGGTGTCCAGTAGATGAATTCTTTCCTTTCCTCTGGTATCTATTTTCTAAACCTTCACTGGGAACTTGTCTATTTCGTAATAAAGGGACATATGAAACAATATTGAAGAGTATTTGAAGACTCTTTCAGTGGGAAATCTAGTGAATTTTTCATGCATTCTGTCTGCAATGAACTGGGCATAATCATACATAATGGGAGGAGGCTAGCCTGGAGTGAAAATGGAAAAGAAGGACATGATTATTTCATCCACAAAATAGTCTGATGTGAATCATGGGATGCATGAGATAATCTAGATTATTCTCCTCCAAGTCTCTCCAAAGATAGCAAAAAGATAGGGTGGAATTTCCTTAGGAGTATGGTGCTCCTCAATGATGAAATTCTGAAAAATTTGCTTAATCTTAGCTGGGTCTAATGTGGTGTGCAGGTTCAACAAGTGTGCAATGGACAAATGAGTCAAATTGTGGCTAGGCTGGATTTGAAGCATCTAGTTGATAGACTCAGTAGTAATTGAAAATAAGAAGTCTTGGTTTTGGGAAATTATAGCCCTCTAGCTACGTATGTAACATGCATGGTAGAAATGTATAATGTTTGGGAACGGATGGGCTTATCGGAATGTATAATTGGGTAGATTTGAGTCCCAAAGGTGGATATAATCTGCTTTGTTCAAGAATCTATCCTCCCCCCAGCAATGTATTCTCAGAAGATTGTCTTGGGTGACTGTGTCTTTGATTTGAAAACCTCTGTCTACTAGGGCGAGGTTGTCAATATCTAAGTGAGGGATTGTCATTGTTTTGATATCTAGAGAGGTTGGGGCATCCATTCCTGTGATAAAATATGGAAAGTTAGGCTTTATATGGCTTTGAGAATGAAACTTGAGTAGTTGAAACTAGGGTAGGGTACTAGAAGGTTGCGGGTTGGGGTTTTGGTACTTTGGCGATGTTAGATTCTCAATTTAAATTGAAACTAATTAAATTCTTTCAATTATTTTAAGAATTTAATATTATTTCATTAAAGAGGAGACAATTCTGGTTTTTTGCTTAAATAACGGGAATTTACAACCGGGGCTGCAATTGGATTTCAATTGGGGTTTGTAGAGGGATTTGGCAGCTAGGGTGGTGTGCAGTGGTGGCGTTGGAAGGCATTGATAGTTGACAATTGGTTGTAGGTGTTCGGAATGCGCAAGTGCCTCAGAGGTTGAATAATGTGATTTGAGTGAAAAAGGGTGAGAATGGGGGTCATAAGGCTTTTAATCGTGACCAAATGGAAAATGGCAGGGAAAAAATGTTTTATGAATAAGTATGGCTTTGATTTTGGTGGGGAAGTGGTTTTGGAGGCCATCACATTGGTTATGGGGGTCGGGCAATATTTTGGTGGGGGAATGCGATCTATGCTAGATGTCGACACATAAGCAAATTCACCCTAAGTGAAACTGCCCATATCGTGTGCTCTCGGGCCGTTAAAGTTCAGACATTGTGCAAGCACGATATGAGTGATGGCTGTTAGATCTGGGGGTGGATGATCAGATGGTCATCGCATTGGAAAGTTATGTGGTGAGGTGATTTGGTAGAGGTTAGCAGGACCCATGGATTTTAATAATTTTTCAGAGTAATTAACCCATGCTTAATCACAAATTTAATTAAACTGTGGATTTTTGGGAGTAGCGGGCCTAGTTTACTTGACTAGGGTGGCAAGTTAAACTCAGGTTTAGTCGGGAAAATGGTCAATCTGTGGAGTTAGTGAAGCGGGGGGCTTTTAATGTTAGGTTAAAGGGTTTAGAGGTGTTTTTGGGTAATCATTGAAGGGAAAACATGATTTTAAAAGGGGGGAAAGGGGTTTTCACACTTAGGAGAATCAAGTTTAGGAGTAATTGACTAGGGAAATGTTTTAAACTAAGAGGTAGGAGTAAAAATGAGGGGAAAGGGGTTTTCTTAAGCCATGAAGGGGTAAAAGGGAAATTAGTGAGTATATAGTGGGGGTGAAATGAAATGAAGGGGGATTTAGGCAAATCAACTTATGATCATGCTTTTTCATTCATAATTTCTCTTGCACAATTGAAACACATAGTAAAGCATGATAGTAGTGCTTATGATCTAAGTAACTTGTATTTCTACAACCTTTCTTTACTTACCCTAACATTTTTTCTTCACTTTGGTGGGTGCACTTAAGGTAGCAAGCCCTTTTCTTTCATTTTCTTTTATAAAACAAACTATATGCTTCTAACCTTATATCTTCCAAGGGCTCGTATTAAACTAATGAGCTCCTTTTATTTCTCTACCTATCTAATGATCTGCCAAGATTAAAGTGTTTGGTTAGATTTTATTCTCTAACTATAAACACGAAATTCCAAGCATGAAATAGCCAAGATTAAGTAGTTTGAATATCATGGATTGTGGCATGTATGACAAGCTACACACAACCATTATTTAAGACAGTAAAGTAAAAAATAGTGGCACTTGGACATGCACACTTTCATGATCTTTTTTTTGTTTGGGGTTCATTTTTTTTCATTTTTTTTTTGTATTTTTTTATCTTTTATTATTTTTCTTGTCCTTTGATATTTCTTTTAGGATATACCCTCTATACAGTTTTTAATTTTAATATGGAAAACATTTGCACAAATGAAAGGTGTGTAGAATATTACAAGATTTAACCTCATCCAATTCAAAATTATGAATCCTATCACAATAGGACTCTAATAGATTTCATGCCTATTTACATATCTCTTGTAACTCATATTAATTTCCTAGAGTAATCATGGAACTTAGTATCAGTTATGAATGAGTATGACTAGTGCACGTAGATTCTTGCACCACTAGGAAGATTGTCTGAGATTTCCGAGAAGCCAAATATTCCACGAGGATGGGTTGAAATCCTTGACTCCAATTTTGATTGTTGATGAATTGAAGCAGGATAATAGGTGGCATGCAATCAGGGAATGTTTTTCAAAGTTAGGCTATGACTAAGTGAGATTCATGTATATTATAACCACTAGCCAAGTGTGTAATTTTAGATTCTAAGTCTATTCGGTCGAAAGTCCTAAACAAGAAATGTCTGTAATTAGTGAAAACGTCTAGAGCCAAAAGGATATATATAATATAGATATAGGTAGGAGGAGGCTGGTAGAGAACCATTGATTGTATTTTTGTTTATGTAATCTAGTTATCTCCTTAGCTCTGGGGCTGGACTCCTTTGTCATGTATATTTCCTGAATCAACTAATACATGAGAATTGTCGTGACTTGCATACACAATGTCTAGTCAGGGCCTAGCCAACCTAGCTCGTTTACCCCTTCCACTTTCGTTATTCGAGAAGAAGGTGTGGATAATTCGTTTGCAGTTGTCTGATGTTATAACTTTAATTTTTATCTTTCAAGTTCTGATTTAAAATATCTTTTGTAGCTAACGTGTGAAACAGATCCATGATTTGAGAGTTATCTATGTTTACTTTGTTTATGAGATATTTTCCTTGGTATTTTTTTATTCTCAATATTTGTTTTAACTCATTTTTTATCGGATCATGTAGAGAACCCTCTCATGCACCAGTGCATCGTGTTGCTTGCACTTTGGTTTAATCATTCTTTTGTAGTGAATAGTGAGTCACTTCTATGCATATTATTTCCAGTTATTATGTAAATGAATCATTTATTTAGTAACTATCTTTGGTATTAAAAGTACATCATTAAGAGGATTTGGAAGCAGTTGCATAAAATAATCATAAACATAATATACATGCAAAGAGCATAAGCATCTTTGAATGGATTACTAAAACTAGATAACACATGCAAAACACTTAGACTACTATTTGATTCTTTTGAGGTGCTTTTATTTCATGAAGTTTATTTCCTTTTCAAGGTTTAATGAATTGAATAATTTCCTTTTTCATAGATAATTTACTTTAGAATTTCATTTACAGGTGCAATTCTTTTCCAACACATACTTTGGTGTTTTAGAAAGTAATTTGGAAACTAGGTGAAGGAATCTCTCCTTCGGTGCAAGAGCTCGTCTCTTTTCACAGAAACGGAGTGCTCTAAGCCCTTATACTTAGAGCACCTCCACTAAGACATAATTTTTCAATAAGGAAGGTCATATATACTTTTGCACAGAGATGTTGTACCTACACTAGTACAAGTAGATTGTAACAGTGCAAGGATAGGTTGCTTGTGTGGAAGGAAGATCATAGGGAAGACAAAATTCTACAAGTGTCCACTTGTTAGACTGTTAGTCATCCATATGAGAGGAACATAACATTTAATTTTAGCATTTAAGATTGTTTACGTTGTGTGGAATTTATTTACTTTATTTACATCAAAATTGTCTTTTACATTGCAGCACTAGAGTTGCTTTGGTGTCAATTATCTTCCCGATTGATTTCTGTCTGATTCTGCAAAGCATTTCCTTTAAGAAGTAGGATTAGAGATAGGAAAAGTTCATACCATTTCTAGCGTTGCTAATGCTTCGTCTCTAAGTTTAGAAAACCCCCGAGTTGACAATTAAGTGTTGAGGAGTTTGTCAAGTGCAATTCCTACACCCAACGTGGGTAATGGATTTTTTGGCATGTGATATTGAGAAGCAATGGCTCTGGCCCATGTTATTGTAACATACAGTATTTATAGATTAAGAAAATCGTTAATAAAGTGGATATAAATCTTCATGGATAAAAATATTTTTCCATGCTTTCTAAAATGAATATATGATTAACTTATAATAATAATAATAATAATAATAAATTTAATTTCATAATTTTTTAAATTTTAGCAACATCAGATGTATTATGAAGTATATGTTTTGATGTTTATTATGGAATGATAATTATTAACATTTACGAGTCATTTAATTTATATAATTGAGCTAGTATGTAAATTTGTATTAAAAATGTGTTATTTGTTTTTTTTAATATTGATAATCTAAATACATTTTAAATATTTGAAAGCTACTCTAATGCTACACGTTTTCAATATCTGAAAATACATTTTCTAGTGAATTACTCATGTGTTTACCTCTTTTTTTAGTCATAGGGGAGTGAGATAATTTATCTTAGTTTGGTTAGTGGATTTCTTTGTTTAAATATTTTTGGTATAGAGTTTTCTTCTGAAAATAACATGCACACATTTCTTTGTATGCTTTGAAGTGTAAAATTATTTTTGATTGTTTTTTTTCTTCTTGCTTCACCTTGTTTTTTTTTGTAATTTTAGATATATTTTCTTAATCTATTTTTATCTATACAATATTGAACAACTAAAAGTTTATCCTGGAAGACGAGAAAGAAAATGCATAGTTAAAAGATCATATTCCTTAGATGAAACTATTCTCCAAACAACTATAATTTATTCTAGAGTACTATATGATTTAAAAGATTGTTACTTTTCACTATATCATAGATTATGTATTTGATATATACAAATATATTTGGATGCTAGGAATGTCCACTATAGATTATATTCATTGTCATTTTGAGAAAAAAATTGTATTTATACATAAATTTATGTCTACAAAAAATATCAAAGGTTACATTGTCATTACCAATGGGTTGATGTTGTATTTCACATTAGTACCATTTAACAAGAAACATCTCAACAAGACTACAAGCCACATAGTAAGAACTTTTGCCAATTTTTAAGCATCAAAACACTTACCCCATTATAAATATCACATTACCCACATAAAGAAGAATCATAACATTTAACTAAATTATAAATTTATTATAATTTTTTATCCCCACTTTACCATGGAAATTCTTAACTAGAGTAAATAGCTCTTCCTAAAATACTATGGACCAATACCATGGCTTATAAATATCACATGTTCAATATGACATATGTTGATATGATGTTTTCTTTAATTAAACAATTTGACATCAATTATTTAAAACAACATAATTAACTTGGAGGTAAATCTTAACCCTTGATATGTGAACACTACTATGACTATTCTAGCATATTCCATGGAGTTTAAATCTCTACCATTCACTTAATAATTATTAATAATTAAATTAAAAGTGTTGGAAACTTATTCTCATTTATATGGAGAATAAGATAGGGTTGCTACAAAATGAGGGATTAGGTACTTTCCATTTCCTAAAATAGTAAAATAAATCAAAATAGATACATCCCTTGTAACTTCAAAATTCCCGATCATAGATAACAATAAAGTCATTACTTATTAGGATTAGATCCATCTACATTAGAATATATAACTACTTTCACCATCAGTGACCTAATGATAATATGTGTATCTTTAGAGTGAGCTTTATTTTTAGTAGTAGAAGATTTATGTTCCTTGTGTCTTTCCTTAGCTTGAACTAAATTTCTGAGTTGATTATCTTCATGGACAAGCTAACGAAAACACTTTTCAAGACATGAGACAATGAGCAATCATTGTTGGTACCAATAAATGTTCTTACTTTAGCCTCATTCAAATGGATGTCTCTTTTAGGACTGTCATTACAACAAGTGACATCAACACAAAAATCCCAAATTATCTTGGACCTATGGCCTATTTCATTTTGGCAAGGTTTTAGGATGAGCCTCGATATGGACAAACTAATCATTTCTAGGAGTAATTTATTGTTTGTTTCACCTTTCTCAGGAAATTTTCCTCTTAATTTGTTTAATATTAACTTTATATTGAGGGTTTTGTTCATATTGATTCATTTATTTTACATGTACATCTTCTTTAGGTGCAATTTTGGGTCAAAGACTTACCCTAGAGGGTTTCACTTTACTTTTATCCTTAAATTCTAATTTTAATTCTATGTCACCGACAGTGGTACCATTGGTCATGCTTCTAGTTAAGTGAACATGAGTAGGTTTGAGGGTTTCAATGTCATTTTCATTCGAAACAAAAGTTTTTCTTAATGAAATGATTGTACATGATCATTATATAATGAATGATGATATTCTTACTGAAAAAGACTCTCTAATGAAGGGGTATGTAGACAAATACATGAGGACTTGGAATACTTGAGTAAATTTTTTTTTTGACACCATTTCAATCTAGGAAATGAGCATATTCATCACTTGTCTATGTTGAATGGTGTCTAACTAGAATATAGATGAAACTATGATAAAAGAATGATGTT
Source organism: Pinus taeda (assembly GCA_000404065.3). Lineage (NCBI taxonomy): Eukaryota > Viridiplantae > Streptophyta > Pinopsida > Pinales > Pinaceae > Pinus > Pinus taeda. The sequence goes on from APFE030016931.1 coordinate 222,419, forward strand.
TCAGAGTTCTAGCGATGTGATTGGTGTGTGCAAGACATTTTAGTTATGCATTTATTTAGGTAAAAGGGAAAATTAATTTTATGGAAGATAAATGCCATTAACAACCTTTTATGATAAATAAAAACCAAACTATGTCACCCTTCACAAGTAGCATACTAATGCAAAAAAATAACTAAATTACGACATTTAGATTTCAAAGAGGAAATTGGCATACCTTTCACATGATATCCACAATCTTTACTAACGATAAGTTTCTTCGAGGGAATGTCACACATTACACAATTTTTAGACCATTTATCTCTCTCAAAGGGGATATGAGTAGTTTCTACAATGAAATCAATTTCTATAACCTTCTCTCGATAACCCACTCAATCTTTCTTCATACCAAAAGAAGAGGAAAAATCCTTGACAACTCCTTTACTATAACCCTAAAACAACTCAAGTAAATCCCCCTAGCTCACTTGGTGGAACAAATCTACATACTCATCATATGCCTCTATTATGTGAGCTCCAGTGGATTTAAACATGATAAGGGGTTCGATGGTTAGAATCCAAGAGGGTTTCAACTAGGAATTAGCATGAAACGTAGAGGTAAAATGCATAATGAGATGGCCACCAAACCCTAACTTACATAGCAATGTAAAAAATATGAAAAACAACAATGAAACACCGAGGTGTTGGTAACCGAGAAACCCCAAGGGGTAACTCGAACATTGACAGTCGGGAGGTATGGCATAGAGACATTAATGGCTTTCATATATGAGTGACCGTGAGTGGTGGATTTGAGAAAATTAGTGCAAATCAAGATTAGCATCTCTCAAGAGAATGCCAAGTCACCAATGAAACCTGATACAAATCTCAAACTAATAACACTTTGCATGAAAACCATCATTTCTTATGATTGAAAACATGAAACTTTCAAAAGGAACATGACCATACACATGAATATAAGCTCACAATAATCATAAATGAGTTGTCTAGTCAGTAATATATTTAAACTATGTCTTATATGATAACTCAAGTCATACAAAGTCAAATCCAAACATGGAGATACACAAAAGCTTTCACTGCAAATAAAAATTATAGAATATGAGGATGTGAACAAAATAACTTTTAACTATCCATTTAAAGGCACCGAGATATTATCCTCTAAATATTACCTCCCTCATGTTTCCAATAAAAAATTCCTAATCAACCGTTAAAGGAGTGTATTACAGTTTACCACAATGTCTACAGAAACAAATCGTGAGATGCTCTTCATGATGTTACTATTAGTATTTTCATACTACCATCAGTGATCAAACATCCTCTTTTCATATCATATTAGGGTCCCATTCTGAAATTTTTATCATTCCACTAGGTTGTCATGCAAAAATTTGGTCAGTGAAGGTGGAATTAGGGTTTCCTTTACTCCTTTTATAAATTTACTGCTTGCTCGCTCATTTCATCCTTGCTGAGTATCCATTGTCCATAAAGTTAATGACATCATGCCATCACATCAGTCATGTCATCTTGGAATTCAATCCTTCAAGGTCTCATTAGGTCTTTTAGGGTTTCCGAGGATCAAATAACATCTCTCACCATGTGAGGATGATTTGTAAAGAGAAATTCTTTTTCTTATCATGTAATTTTATGTTCACTATATGTAATAAGTAATGTTCCTAAGTTTCCAATTCAATCTGTATATGCCAACATCGTTAAAGAAAATTCAAATTCAAAGAGTTCTCAAACACCATCAAAAGATCAATTTGTCAAAGGAAATAGTCAAGTGAAAGGGTAAATTTTCAAAGGGTTAAGTGAATGCCAAAGGGACTTTTATTTTTCCCAAGGGTGTCAAAATCATCATTTTCCACAAGCACTAAACCCTAATTTCCTCTCCCACACAGATAGGGTTGGTTATGGAATCAGATACATCTGAGCAGAGCAGGCCTAGGGTAGGTCATTTAAGCAAGTATGAGGTCATTCCAACTCATAAATATCATTTTTCCATCATTTTTTAAGAAGTCATTCCAAGTGACAAATCATTTACCACACATAGGGCCAATTTTATTTCAAAGCAGTTTCCAAACAAACAGAGATAAATTTTACAAAAGTCAGAGAGGTTTTTGTCAATCATAAGAAAATAATGGAGAACCTCCTTTTCTTACACACGTGTCATGGTTTTGGAGAAATGTCAAAAATACGCTTTCTATAAGAAAGTTGTTGCACTTATGGAGCGACCTTGGGAAAATCAATTGTTCTCCTATATGAAGTGTCCAAATGACTTACATTATGAGTCAAATGATAACAAGGAAGAAATATATTTCCAATGAGCAATAATGAGCTCCATTGGGATTTGAGGAAGACCTCCAAAAGTTTCTTGCAAGATCACACTTCATTTTTGCACCCTCATTCTGCACTTTTTGACAAGTCTTGGGAGAATCAACTTTTGGAGGGTCTAACCAAGTCCATCTTGGAAACTGAAGTTATATTTGGAAAATATATAGGAAAATAGTTCCAATGAGCTATTATGGGCTCAATTTTAAAACTAGGAAGGTAGACAAAATCACCCTGCAAGATGGAGGGAACATTTGACACAAAGAGGGTGCATTTGACCAGTTTCCTATTAAACGCACCACACCTAGGATGTTGTGCTCTATTTTTGGGAATACGATGAGAAAAATGCCAACATATTTGGATTCAAAGTGATGAAGAAATGCATCTTGTGCATTTTCTAAGCATTTGGAGGAAAACTAGTTAGCCAAAAGGGTCAAAAACCTCTAAAAAAACACCTTTCTCCCTCTTTTTTTGCCCTCGTCACTGCACCTTTACTAGTCTTGGGAGATTGGAATTTTGATAGGGAAAATGACCTCGAAATTGAAACCTAAATGCTTATCTATAAATTATACTCAAAGGGATTTCCAACGAGCTATCTTGGAGAAAATTTTGACATCGGGAAGGGACCCAAAAGCAGCTCTGAAGTTGTTGGGCGTGTTTGACACTAAGAGGGTGCATTTGACAAAGGAAGGCCGTGTTTGACATTATTCTCCAATTTTCACTGTTTCTCTCCAAATTTCTGATCCCTTTCATTTCTCAGGAGCTTTAGATACATAATATTTTTTTGTAGCTCCCTTCCTTTCCACATTTCTAACATATATTTACATGCTTTCGTGGAGATTTAGATCTCCCTCTAGATTTAGATCTCCCACTAGAGGAATTATATTTATTTCTGCTTAAGGACTGTCTTCATACAAATAATGCATCTCCTTTCTCGCCCTGCATATTTTGTCATTTCATCTCCTCTGACAACAAGGATGAGACTATTTCATCGAAATTCAATGTAGTTGTATTTCTACCTATTGGAACAACCAAACTATCCCACAAATCTGGTAGAGAACACAAAATCTTATGTAGTTATTATTGTCTGAATTTTTTATATCAACATATAAAACCTTTCTTACCACGTTATTAAATTTTCTTACATGCTCTGTCACCGAGTCTCCTTCCTTCATTCTCACGCTACATATATTTTTCCATAGGATCAATTTGTTCACCACATACTTATGTTGGGAGAAAAGCCCTAACTTGACCCACAAATCCTTCGCTATATCTTCCCATGATACATTCGAAAATACTAAATTTCATATACACAACCGTATTGTGGTCTTTTCCTTCCAATCCAACAACACCCAGTATTTTGCAAACATTTTCATTGGTTTGGTACTAAGATCTACAATGATCCACTAATTGTTATCCACCAAAATATCCCCCATATTGAACTTCCAAAACTCCAAACTCGAACCAATAAATTTCTCTTTCTCTATCTTTCCACAACTTTCCATCATCTTTCAAAACACTTCCCTAGAAAAACACTTCAATAATAAAGGCATTCCCCTGAAGCCAGAACAAATCTGATACCAAATGTAGATTTTAACCATGTATAACAACTACGTGCAAATGAATTGTTAAAATAGAAAATATAGAACGAAGGGAACATAAAATAAATACTCATATATTTTCCCCTGAGTTCAAAAATAGGGACTACTAGATTAATTATTTCATTAGCTCAAAAACAGGTACTACTAGATTAATTATTTCATTATGTTCCTTGCAATGTTACAATACATATATGTACATGTCAAAGAATTAATAAACCCCAATATATTAACCATGGATTATAACATAAGCATAATTCCGTTGACTGAATCTACAAAATACATTGCGCAGAAAACCATCATACGTAAAACCATGTGCAAAACCCATGCACAAAACCATGGGTAGGTCCTCCCGCAATCTTTGGGTCTGCCCCCAATCCTTGGTTCCACATATATATAGGTAAAAAAATATCTCATCCACTACGCTGAACCCCATGCTGGGGGGTTACCACCCCCCTATAAACCCCCTAATAGGAGGTGGCTTCCGCCCCCCTATGATGCCCCTGCTCCACCTAGTGCAACGAACACGGGGGCCTACCATCCCCCGCATGTGTGCCTAGTCATTGAAATAATATAACATACACCAAAAAAATTCAAGGGCTAACATCCTTTTACAATGAATGCAATGCACAAGACAATACTTGATGATACTATTACTAGGTCTCCTCTATACGTACATAGGAGACAATGGATATAATTACAATAAAATGGGACCATTAAAAGTACTAGCCTACACAATAATATAGAAATAGAAATGGAATTACAAAATATATCTTAATTAATAGGGGGCTTTAGGGTTAACATGGGGTTTATATGGGGATTAGTAGGTCATATATGTTGAACTATAGTTTATCAATGCATTGGTGTTACCATCGAGGCTTTACCTAGGAAAAGTGGATACCCATTAAATGTACATTTAGTTTTTAAAATAATGAAGTGTCTTGGTTACTCCCAAGAAGTAATCGGTACAATGATGTCCTATAAAATTCCTTGTAGACTAACAATTTATCTATTTTCAAGTTGAAGGATACTATTTGTATGGTGCAACTATTCTGTTAAGTTCAATATTAGCTAGGTATCCTTATTCATTACAGTAATTGTAGCTCACTAGTCTCCTAAACTAGTCTATTTCAAAAAATTTCTAATATACACATACGTGATTCCCTAGATCAAAATGCATGTGGGTGAAGACTTTTCGTAAAACTAGGTTAGCAAGCTTCCCCATAACATTAACTACACGGAGTATTTTTTCTTTCTCTTAGGTTTCTTAATGCATATTTCCCTAATTTATTTATTGTATAATAATGCATATTTAATGGATTGAAGGGGTGGTATATAACATACTTTTCAATTCTCCTAAAAGATAATTCTTTTATTCTGTGTATGTCTTCTCTTTCTCTATCCTTTCATAATAATGTAGATCTTACTAAGAGGCCTAACTACCTCTTTTTATATTTTTCAAATATCTTGTTAGGAATGTATTATTGGTCCTTTAAACCTTTTATTAATGAATCATAGCCACTTCATGCTATGTTATGTGCCTTGGTATGCTTCCTTCAGCCTATGTAATGAAGGTAATTTTCTCATTAGATTATTCTCTTCACAAATTCCATAGAAATCCACTATGATATTTTCTCATTCCTTATTTGCCTGAAAGTTTTAGGCTAATAGTTTCATATCGGCTAATT
>APFE030016931.1:263871-280810 GCA_000404065.3 Pinus taeda
CAATTTCAACTCCATATGTCAAGGGATCAAATCCCAATGAGTAGAGTCACTAAGTGAGTTGTTCAATTCAACAATAAATAGTGGCCAACATATTAGGGATTTGGTCTTTGTCCTTCAGTTGAGTCAAGATTTATTGTTTTAAAGAATTGTCATCAGCAATGTGTTAAGCCATTTGGGTTATTGTTCTAAATTTGAAAAAAGTAATAGTAAATTAGGGTTAACATAGACATGGTAGTAAGATGTAGGAATTAAAATAAATAGGAAAACAAAATCATGAATTGAAATTAAAAACAAAAAATAAAATCATGCAAACTGTTTTTTGCTTCTTTTTTAAGGACGGTGGGGTAAGCCAATTTTAATGATTTCAGAAATGAACAAGTTTATATATATATATAGTATATATATATATGAAACAATTGTTCAATTAATTAAAAGAAACATTTGTTTAATAGAGAGGCCAATATATTCGTTAAAAAAACCCTATATATACTATTACAAAATTTTAGTTAGATATCTATATGCTTTATTATTAAAACAAGTAACAAAAAATAGTCAATAGATCAATGTAAATAATTTTTAAAATTTTCACTCATCTGTGGAACAATAAGATATTTTTCATGAAAGAGAGAATAGGTCGATATATCCGTTAATGAAAGAGTAGGATAGCTAACCTGTATGAGTCTGAAAATTCCATTTCTAATTTCTTAAAAATCTGGCTTTCGGTTGTTCATCATTAGATTCTGCCTAGTGATTAAAATAAACTGAAAAGGCTAAACCTTGAATTGAAATTAAAGGAATGAAAAACGTGAACCTTATTTCAAATTTAAAAAACTAACATTTAAATCATTGATCATAAAATGGAGTGATTAAAAGAAACTGAAAAAGCGAAAGCATAAAACGCAGTGATTAAAAGAAACTAAAAAAGCCAAAGCCTGAATCGAAATTAAAGGAAAGAAAAACATGAACGTTTTATGCCTGCTTTTTTAAGGGACGCTGGGTAGACCAATTCTAAATTCTCTCCCATTTGTGTTTTTCGAAGAGACATGGATTTTTCTCTGAAACAATTATTAAAAAAAAAGGCCAATATATCAGCTGAGAGAAACCCTACATATATCTATCTAATATTGCAGAAATTTCTGCAATCTTAGATAGATATATGTAGGGTTTCTCTCAACAGATATATGTTTCAGAGACAAATCCTGGTCTCTTCCCCACCATCCCTTAAAAAAGCAGGCATAAAACGTTCATGTTTTGGGCTTTTTAGTTTCTTTTAATCACTGCCTTTTATGCTTTCGCCTTTTGAGTTTCTTTTAATCACTGCGTTTTATGATCAATGATTTGATGTTAATTTTTTAAATTTGAGTTTTATGATCAATTATTTGATGTTAATTTTTTAAATTTGAAATAAGGTTCACCTTTTTCATTCCTTTAATTTCGAAATTTGCTTTTTCAGTTTTTTTAATCACTGGGCAGAATCTAATGATGGACCAACCAACGCCAAACTTTTAGCAAATTAGAAATGAATTTAAAGGACGTATCGACCCTACCCTTCCATTAAAGGATATATCGACTTATTCTTTGTTTCACTAAAGATCTGTTACTTCTTCCAAATGAGTGAAAATTTTAAAAATTAATTACTCGGATCTATTGACTATGTTTTGTTATTTATTTTAACTATTTATTACTTTTTTTTAATGATAAGCATTAAGGGCTATTTTTCGGAATTTTGCAATAGTGTTATAGCTTTTTAATGAATAATTAGTCTCTCTAAATAAACAAATGTTCTTTTATTTAATTGAATAATTGTATTTATATTTTTATTTATATATTTATATATATAATATTATATATATATATATATACTCGTTCATTTCTCAAATCTTTAAAATTGGTTTACCCCACCCTCCTTTAAAAAGAAGGCAAAGAAAAGTTTGCATGATTTTCTTTTTTTATAATTTCAATTCATGATTTTTGTTTTCTTATTTATTTTAATTCCTACTAAGATGTCTCTATTAACCTTGATTACTATTACTTTTTCAAATTTAGAACAATAACCCAAATTGATTAACACAATGCTCATGACAATCCTTTAAAACAATAAACCTTGACTCAAATAAAGGACAAAGACCAAATCCATAATATGTTGGCCACAATTTATTATTGAATTGAAGAACTCACTTACTCACTCTACTTGTTGGGACTTGATCCCTTGACATATGGAGTTGAAATTGTTTTACTAAAGGTTGATAAAGAGGATGATAAAACAATAGAGAGTGACTCCAATAAAGGACAAATAACAATTCCCTAATATGTTGGCCATGATATATTATTGAAATGCAGAACTCACTTAGTGACTCTACTCATTGGGATTTCATCCCTTGACATATGGAGTTGAAATTGTTTTATGAAAGGCTGATAAAGAGGATGATAAAACAATAGAGAGTGACTCCACTAAAGGACAAAGACCAATTCCCTAATATGTTGGCCATGATATATTATTGAATTGAATAACTCACTTAGTGACTCCATTGATTGGGATTTGATGCCTTGACATTTGGAGTTGAAATTGTTTTATGAAAGGTTGATAAAGTGGATGATAGGTTAAGCATGATTATGCATTAGTACAAATGATTTTTTATTTTTATTTTTTATCATAGACTTCTCAACTAAATGGGAATCACTGGAACAAGTAATTGTTACCTCATTAATAATTTAATGCAAGGGGATTCTATTTTCAAATATAATGTGGTGCTAAATAATAATATTGGTGCCATAAATCTACTACTCCTCTAAAATAAGGCTATGAGGTATATGAATAGTTAGAATAGACCATTCAATGGGTATCTTCACAAATGGATATTTTATGAAAAATCATTTAAATGGGATGATTTTCTTAACTGCTATAAAAAAATTCCATGCAATTTTCTTTCATATGGGCATGAATCAAGAAGAGGTGAGGATTCATGGAATTTAAATACTAATCATTTTGAATTTTCATTTAATGAGAATAAGAAGGTTGTGAAGGAGCACTTCAAACCTGAGGGTGTAATGAATATACTATAGGATGTAATAATTTTTTGAACTAGTGATCCTAAATATTAGTATGAAGGTATATCCATGGAAGAAACACCCCAATCTATGAGGAATGTCAAGTGAATAACAATCAAGGGAATATTATTAATCTCTGTGAAAATAAATCCACCATGTGCATAGTATGAGTATTGATGGAAGACATCTAGAAAGTTTTTCTCCAAATCCATGAAGAATACATTAGATATTTATATAGCCTAGAGGAATTAGTACACAAGGAATATATAAATATTTTAATGATATAGAAGTTGATCGTGAAAAGAATTAAGAGGAGGAAGGGTATGCCATTTATTTTTGTAGTGTTTTTATGTTTTCTCATATTGTATATGATATAAAATATTATATTACTAGGGGTATTTAGAGAGTATAATACTGCTATTAACTACTTTCAACAATTAATAATGGTTTCAAAAGTTATAGGTTGATTTATTATGCCTAGAAAGCTATTTACTTATTATAAAATCGAAAAGAAATTTTGTCCTTCTATCTTCACAAGCAGATCCAAAAGGACTAAACTTACATGACTATCTAACTAATGATAATAGGTTTGGTTTCTCTCTTATTGTCAACATTTAATTTTGTATAACCATGCGAATAGGTTAAACCAATTGAATTATGCCCAAAATATTTTTTCATAATGTTAGATCATAATATTTTGTATTGTATTCATACTTATGGATAAATAAGATATATGATTCTTGATTCTATTTCTCTTCACAACCAATATTAATATTAATGTTGTCTTGTCAATATGGAGAAACTATCAACCCATCCAAGAAGCTCCATAATTGATTACATTTGCATTTTGAATTCCCTTAATATAGTATTCGGTTATACAAGGTAGGTTAGCTATCTAGTTATTATAGCAATAAGCCATTCAATTGCCAAATTAAAAGCAATCCTATCTTTTAAACTAGTTATGTTTCTTTCATTGTTAGGTTATGCATAAACATGTAATAGAGCTAGAATATATTACATTATTCATGGATTGAATTCTTGGTAAAACAAAAACTTGTTGTTTTGGCATAAGTATGGTTTGAGTTTGAGTAAAAAGTTCAATTCTACTTGCATTAATTGAAATTACAAGATTTTTCCCATTAGTGGAACAAGTTGAAGACTATGGTTCTCTCAACAATCCCACAAAGGAATTTTTTCACTAAGACAAAACACCTGATATGGCACACCCACTAATGACTATCATTTCGAATTCTTCTTATTCAAAAACATGAATGTAAAATTGAAATGTTGGTTTAAACCTTGACTTCACTAAGTGTTGATGATCATTAGAAGTATAAAGCCTTATGATCCTTGTTTGAAGATTACTTCTGTTATAGCTTAGAGCTACACCCTTATTATTAATATAAAAATATCATGTGACCTTACATGTGAAAGGTATTGCAATGAGAAAAGGTCCAAATTTACAAAGTCATTAGTAATCTCATAGTTGAGTTAAAAGGAAGGGCACAATGAAAAATACATTGAATATAGAAAGAAACTTTGGGTCCAATGGTGAAAGCCTTATGCATTTATACTCTTAGAGAAGAAACTACCTTCTTTTACACTCTTAGCATCAAACAAATTAAACGATGGTGAAATCATTGTGCAGTTGAGAAACATAGAGAAAGAAGAAAGAGTGCACATAAAAATAAGGTATTCAATAAAACTCCTATGATGTAAGCCCTATCGCCTCCATTCACTTGTTTTAATAGCATTTATTCATGTTTTTGAAATATATTCTCCTTAAGAAAAGTCTAAAATACCCCATAATAATCCGAGGAGTTAGATCAACGATTGATCTAAATCACAAAGCTTTCCAATCGGAGATATTCTTTCTTATTTGGTAGGTGGGACTACACACATGTTCTTAACTAATGACCTTAACATCAAGGAGTGCCTTAAAAGTACACCCAATAAAGATCTATTCAAAATCCCTATGGGATGGGGGAGAAAATATAATCATAAGGGAAGGCATGTAATTGCATTTTGCAAATTTGATATGTTAATGTGATGTATGTGTCACAATCACAAAGCCTTATTTAAAAAAGGGACTAATATCTTCCCATGATGTATATTGTTTCCAATCACTCTAGATCAATGATGTAGTATCATCTCACTTATAAATCTCTAATCTCATGGAAAATTGTGAGAATTAATTACATTAAACTTATCAACCACAATTAACAAATTGGTAAGGAACTTTGCATCTCCACTCAAGCATTGTGATGGAAACATGTCAAGAATATGAAATCCACACTAACAATAGCTTTAACACCATGGTCAAGTGCACAAACTATATTATTATTCAGTGTCAATTGTGTGGATTTTTATTTAACACCTTCATGCCAACATGAAATGAAAAGCATGGCCAATAGAATTTGACTCTTAGCTTCAATTGGTGGGTAATTAAAGAAAGGAATGAGGAAGTGGGAATATAATAAAGGCTATTCATAGTTGTTAGCCCTTCATTTGATGAATTATTTTTCCTATCCTATTGAAAATTTTGATACAATTTTCTCAAAAACTTCACTCTCATATAGAAAAGATATATTTTTTATGGGTTATTAAGGTTACTTTTATATTTAATTTTTGTGTTCACATGATTTTCTTATTTTATTAAATTGGAGGATTTGAATTGCACAGGGAGGTTGAGATCCCAAAAAATAATGTAGGATTTAAGGATAACACCCATCAATGAAAGAAGTGATTAGGATTTCAATTAGATTTTCCCTCCAATCATACATAGGATGATAGGTTGATACACTAGAGAACTTATACTTTTTTGAATGTTATCATTTATCTAGTACTACCAACACCTCATGTTGAAGAAGGATAAATCCCATTGCCCTATCATTATGACAAGTTTTGAATAAGAGAATAAGATAACCTTTTTGCATTTTTAGTTTTTCTTATCTAAAAGAGGGTTCCAATAGCATCCTTGATTAGGTCCCACTCAACAAGAGATCCGAGAGCACATATATGCATCTCTTTCTTATATTTCAATTCTATTTCATTATTGATTATACACTTTTATGGTACGACAGTTAATTCCTATAGTACACTAAGATAACTAGTTAATTCATGTTATTTCTAAAATTTATATATTTTTCTTTGTGTCTTTGAATAAAACATATGTTATTTATACTTCCTCCATTTAATTTCTATGATTTAGTTTATAATCCTTGGTACTTGAAGCATCTTTGGTAAGAAATATAATATTTCTAAAAGCTATAAGGATTGGATATCTAATAGCATCATTTAGTATCTTAGTCCCAACAACGCATTAACCTATTTCTATGGGAAAAATTAGGGCATAATATTTGGAGGTTGGCTAATTTTTCATGCTTTTCTTGAAAAAGACATTCACCAATTTCCATTTTTTTTAAGATGATTCGCCCAAATTTTCGAGAATAAAATTATTTTACCAAAAAAATGGCTAAAATTGTATATACAATAATATAAATTATAATTAGAAATAAAAATAACTTTACAAAAATTTTGTAAGACATCTTACAATTTACATATTAGGTACTAATAACATTCGTCCTGATTTCTAAAATTTAAGATCAAGTTTCATCTTTAAAATTTTCCCTACCTATTTTTTGATTCCTTCACAAATGAATTGCTATATTTATCCACACTTGTCCATTGTGAAGGGAGTTACAATGAATATCACAAGATTGACGCTATGAAGCATAGAGAAATGACTTGTTAAACTCCAACATTCCACCTATGAAATTATTTAGAATTCTATTTAATTTCAAATTAAGATCTTTCTAGTTGCGTACATAGTGAATCACACCTCATAAGTTTCCACAAAACATAGGTTGACATTTAAAGTGAGGTAAGATATTCAATATCCATTGTTGCATTATTATTCGTTTTAAAATATATTAAAAACAAAATATCATTTCATAACTAGTTTGCATGAATCAACCTAGAGACACATCTCGTATATTTTTACCAAAAATTTGTAATCTAAGTGTGAACTAAACTCACTTACCTTTACTTAACTGTGTGGTTAGTAAATACAAATGAGATTCACAAAGATATTAATTACATGTAACATATTCTTAAATCTTCTATAATCAATGTTTTCTTAACCTTATCTGAATACTCTCATAGTAGTTTTGTCTCCCAACAATATAGGAGGTTATAAACAAGGTATAAAGGAAGAAAAATAATAAAATATGATTAGAAACACCTAATTCTAAGATAAATATATCAAATACCGAAGTGATAATATTAAAAAAATCACCCTTATCTTGATATTTTGTTGTCTTGTTTTTAATCATCATGTTCACACAATTCCATATGCAATATAAAAAGTTGTGTTACTGAAGTACTTGATTCGTAAGATCAATGGAATTTAATATATAGGAACTCTTTGGATGAAAAAAGCTACTATAAGTGTTTCATGTTCTTCTCTCCTTCTTGGGTTTCCTCCCTTAGTGATCAAAATCTCCTTAGTGGATTCAATGCTTTCTCCCTTAGTGATCAAAAGATCTAGTTTTGTAAAAAGCAACTACATTAACAATTGTTTGAAAAAGAGTTAATAGAGAATAAAATAACACTCAAATAGACTAAGAGACTAAAAGACCAATTTGAATTTCCTGCTAATGGACTAAACAACTACTTGACTAGACTACAATTAAATAGAAAAATCATAGAGAGAAGTAATGTGCATTGGGTATGGTTCCTTGTGCATGCACAACTAATAGAAAAGGAACTCTTATATCCAATTAACTAGCCCAAAAGTGGAGTTTTATAGTCTAAAATAGAGTTAAGGCTTTGAACTTCCTTTCCAATGGAGAAATTTTCTAGTTAGATTATGATGACATAAACAAAGTGTTCAACAAATACTCTTTGTCCATAAGTTTATAGAACAAGGGTAATGGAAATTATTCCCCACAATATTCAAAATATATCATTACAAACCTCGCAAAAATGAAATATAAAGGCTGTTAGAATAATTGAAAAAAATGTTTTACATTTATTGGATATCTTGATGAACACCATGAAGATAAAGATGAATTAAGAGGATGTTATTATAGTCTTGTTTATTTTCTTCCTCAAATGAAGAAAGAAACATGCCAATAAGCACGAATAATTTTAAGGATGGAAATTTCTCTTAATGTTTATAAACCTCAACAAATCTTACTAGTCTCTAATATAAAATCTATAATATATTTGGGCATATATTTGTAAAAGCATTAAAATTTATTATATTTTTATATATACTCTGTATATTATTTAGGCGTTATTTAATGTAAAATAGTTTTATATTATAAAATTGGGAAAATTATTTTATGGAAGTTGGTGAATCTTTTCTTTCGAAAAGCCATGGAAAATTAGCCCACCTACGAATATTAGCCCCTAAAACTTTCCATGCGAATAAGGAATGAACAAATATCATAGTGGATTTCTAGGGAATTTGTGAAGAGAATAATCTAATGAGAAAATTACCTTCATTATGTAGGTTGAAGGAAGCATACCAAGGCACATAACATAGCATGAAGTGGCTATGATTCATTAATAAAAGGTGTAAAGGACCAATAATACATTCCTAACAAGGTATTTGAAAAATATAAAACGTGTTAGTTAGCCCTCTTAGTAAGATCTACATTATTATGAAAGGCTAGAGAAAGAGAATACATACACAAAATAAAAGAATTATATTTTAGGAGAATTGAAAAGTATGTTTGAATATACCACCCCTTCAATCCATTAAATATGCACCATTATACAATAAATAAATTAGGGAAATATGCATTGAGAAACCTAAGAGAAAGAAAAAATACCCCCTGTAGTTAATGTTATGGGGGAGCTTGCTAACCTAGTTTTACGAAAAGTCTTCACCCCCATGCATTTTGATCTAGGGAATCAAGTATGTGTATATTAGAAAGTTTTTGATACATACTAGTTTAATAGACTAGTGAGCTACAATTACTGTAATGAAGAAGGATACCTAGCTAATATTGAACTGAAGAGAATAGTTACACCAGACAAATACTATCCTTCAAATTGAAAATAGATAAATTGTTACTCTACAAGGAATTTTATAGGACATCATTATACCAATTAATTCTTGGGAGTAACCAAGACACTTCATTATTTAAAAAACTGAATGTACATTTAATGGGTATCCACTTTTCCTAGGTAAAGCCTCGATGGTAACAACCAATGCATTGATAAACTATAGTTCAACATATATGACCTACTAATCCCCATATAAACCCCATGTTAACCCTAAAGCCCCCTATTAATTAACATATATTTTGTAATTCCATTTCTATTTCTATATTATTATGTGGGCTAGAACCTTTAATGGTCCCATTTTATTGTAATTATATCCATTGTCTCCTATATAGGTACAGAGGAGACCTAGTAATAGTATCATCAAGTATTGTCTTGTACATTGTATTCATTGTAAAAGGAGGTTATAGCTTGAATTTTTTGGGTGTATGTTATATTATTTCCATGACTAGGCACACATGTGGGGGATGGTAGGCCCCATGTTCGTTGCACTAGGTGCAGCACGGGTGTCATACGGGGGCAGAATCCCCCTCTTATCGGGGGGTTTATAGGGGGCCGGTAACTGCTCAGCATGGGGTTCAGCGTAGTGGATGAGATATTTTTTTACCTATATATATGTGGAACCAAGAATGGGGGGCAGACCTAAAGATTGTGAGAGGACCTACCCATGGTTTTGTGCATGGGTTTGCACATGGTTTTACGCATGATGGTTTTCTGTGCAATGCATTTTGTAGATTCAGTAAAGGGAACTATGGTTATGTTATAATCCAAGGTTAACATATCAGGGTTTATTAATGCTTTGACATGTATATATATGTATTGAAACATTGAAAGGAACATAATGAAATAATTAATCTGGTAATCCCGATTTTTTGAACTCAAGGAAAAATCTATGAGTATTTATTTTATGTTCTCTTCATTGTATATTTTATATTTTAAGAATTCATTTGCAAGTAGTTGTTATACACGATTAAAATCTACATTTGGTATCATATTTGTTCCAGCTTCAAGGGAATGGCTTTATTATTGAAGTGTTTTTCTAGGGGCTGTGGTCGACCTTGTTCAGTGGGAGATCTGCGAGATCGATTCTTGCAATGAAAGAAGATGGAAAGTTGTGGAAAGATAGAGAATGAGAAATTTATTGGTTAGAGTTTGGATTTTTGGAAGCTCAATATGGAGGATATTTTGGTGGATAACGATCAGTGGATCATGGTAGGTATGAGTACCAAACCAATGAAAATGTTTGCAGATTACTGGGTGATGTTAGATTGGAAGGCAAAGATGACAATACAGTTGTGTATTTGAGATTTATTATTGTAAAATGTATCATGGGAAGCTATAGCGAAGGATTTGTGGGTCATGTTAGGGACTTTCTCCCAAAATAAGTCTCTGGTGAACAAATTACTCCTAGGGAAAAATATATATAGCCTGAGAATGAAGGAAGGAGACTCAGTGACAAAGCACGTAAAAACATTTAATAATGTGGTTAGAAAGTTTTTATATGTTGATATAAAAAATTCAGACAATGATAACTGCATAAGTTTTTTGTGTTCTCTACTAGATTTTTGGGATAGTTTCGTTGTTCCAATAGGTAGAAATACAACTACCTTGAATTTCGATGAAATAGACTCTTCCTTGTCATTAGAGGAAATGAGATGACAAAATATGGAGGGCGAGAATGGATATGCATTATTTGTATGAAAACATTCCTTAAGAAGAAACAAAAATAATTCCTCTAGTGGAAGATCTAAATCTAGAGGGAGATCTAAATCTCCACGAAAACCTGTAAATATATGTTAGAAATGTGGAAAGGAAGGAAACTACAAAAAGATATTGTGTATCTAAAGCTCCTGAGAAATGAAAGCAATCAGAAATTTGGAGAGAAACAATGAAAATTGAAGAATATTGTCGAATGCACCCTTCATTTGTCAAACTGTCCTCTTAGCATCAAACACCCCCTCCAACTTTAGAGCTACTTTTGGGTCCCTTCTCGGTGTCAACTTTCTCTCCAAGATAGCTCATTGGAAATCCCTTCGAGTATAATTTCAAGATATGCCTTCAGGTTTCTATTTGAAGGTCATTTTCCCTATCAAAATTCCAATCTCCCAAGACTGGTAAAGGCACCGTGACGAGGCCAAAAAGAGAGGTAGAAAGGTGATTTTTTAGTGGTTTTTTAGGCTTTTGGTTGACTAGTTTTCCTCCAAATGCTTAGAAAATACACAAGGTGCATGTCTTCATCACGTTGAATCCAAATATTTTAGCCTTTCTCTCATCGTATTCCCCCAAAAAGGGCACAACACCCTAGGTATGGCATGTTTGATAGGGAACTAGTTAAACGTGCCCTCCTTCTGTCAAACGCTCCCTCCATCCTGCAGTGTGATTTTGACTACCTTATTTGTGTTAAAATTGAGACCATAATAGCTCATTGGAACTATTTTCCTATCTAGTTTCCAAACCTACCTTTAGTTTCCAAGATGGACTTGATTAGACTCTCGAAAAGCTAATTCCCACAAGGCTGGCTAGAAAGTGCAGAATGATGGTGCAAAAATGAAGTGTGATCTTGCAAGAAATTATGGAGGTCTTCCTCAACTCCAAGTGGAGCTCATTATTGCTCATTAGAAATATATTTCTTTCTTGTTATCATTTTACTCATAAAGTAAGCCATTTGGACACTCCATATAGGAGAACAATTGATTTTCCCATGGTCGCTCCAAAAGTGCAACAACCTTCTTGTAGAAACTGTATTTTTGACATTTCTCCAAAACCATGGCACTTGTGTAAGAAAAGAAGGAGGTTCTTCATTATTTTATTATGATCGACAAAAACCTCTCCGAATTTTGTAAAATTTATCTCTGTTTGTTTCTAAACATACTTTGAAACAAAATTGGCCCTATGTGTGGTAAATGATTTGTCCCTTGGAATAACTTCTTGAAAAATGATGGAGAAATGATGTTTATGAGTTGGAATGACCTCATACTTTCTTGAATGACCTACCTTAGGCCTCCTCTTCTCAGATGTCTCTGATTCTACAACCAACCATAGCTCTGTGGGAGAGGAAATTAGGGTTTAGTGCTTGTGGAAAATGATGATTTGGACACCCTTGGGAAAAGAAAATCCCTTTAGCATTCACTTAACCCCTTCACTTGACTATTTCCTTTGACAAATTGATCTTTTGATGGTCTTTGATAACTCTTTGAATTTGACTGTTCTTTAATGAAGTTGGCAAATACAGATCGAATTGGCAACTTAGGAAAATTACTTATTACATATAGTGAACATGAAATTGCATGATAAAATAAGAATTTCTCTTTACAAATCATCCTCACATAGTGAGATATGTTATTTGATCCTTGGAAACCCTAAAAGACCTTATGAGACCTTGAAACATTGAATTTCAAGATGACATGACTAATGTGATGGCATGATGTCATTAACTTTATGGACAATGGATACTCAACAAGGATGAAATGAGCCAACAAGCAGTAAATTTCTAAAAGGAGTAAAGGAAACCCTAATTCAACCTTTAGTGACCAAATTTTTGCATGACAACCTAGCGGAATGATAAAACATTCAAAATGGGACCCTAATATTATTTGAAAAGAGGATTTTTTATCACTGATGGCAGTATGAAAATACTGACACTAACATCATGAAGAGCATCTCAGGATTTTTTTTTGTAGACATTGTGGTAAACTGTAATACACTCCTTTAAGGGTTGATCAAGAATTTTTTATTAGATACATGAGGGAGGTAATATTTAGAGGAGAATATCTCGGTGCCTTTAAACGGATAGTTAAAAGTTATTTTGTTCACATCCTCATCTTCTATCATTTTTATTTGTAGTGAAATTTTTTGTGTATCTCCATGTTTGGATTTGACTTTGTATGACTTGAATTATCATATAAGACATGGTTTAAATATATTACTGACTAGACAACTCATTTATGATTATTGTGAGTTTATATTCATGTGTATGGTCATGTTCCTTTTGAAAGTTTCATATTTTAAATCATGAGAAATGATGGTTTTCATGCTAAGGGTTATTGCTTTGAGATCTGTATCAGGTTTCATGGGTGATTTGGCATTCTCGTGAGAGATGCTAATCTTGATTTGCACTAATTTTCTCACGATCACTCATATTTTTTGCATTTCTATGAAGTTAGGGTTTGGCAACCATCTCATTATGCATTTTACCTCTACGTTTCATGCTAATTCCTAGTTGAAACCCTCTTGTATTCTAACCATGGAAACCCTTATCATGTTTAAATCCATTGGAGCTCACATAATAGAGGCATATGTGAGTATGTAGACTTGTTCCACCAAGTCAGCTAGGGGGATTTACTTCAGTTGTTTCACGGTTAAAATAAAGGAGTTGTCAAGGATTTTGCCTCTTCTTCTGATATGAAGAAAGATTGAGTGGCTTATCGAGAGAAGGTTATAGATGTTGATTTCATTGTAGAAACTACTCATATCCCCTTTGAGAGAGATAAATGGTCTAAACATTGTGTAATGTGTGACATTCCCTTGAAGAAATGTATCCTCAGTAAAGATTGTGGATATCATGTGAAAGGTATGCCAATTTCCTCCTTAAATCTAAATGTCGTAATTTAGTTCTTTTGTTGCATTAGTATGTTACTTGTGAAGGGTGACACAGTTTGGTTTTTATTTATCATAAAAGGTTATTAATGGAATTTCTCTTCCATAAACTTAATTTTCCCCTTTATCTGTATAAAAGCATAACTAAAATGTCCCGCACATACCAATCACATCGCTAGAACTCTGAAACATAACTCTTTCATCATAGTTTCATCTATATTCTAGTTAGAGAGCATTTAGCATAGACGGGTGATGAATATGATCATTTCCTAGATTGAAATGGTGTCAAAAAACCAAAATTACTCAATTATTCCAATTCCTCATGTATTTTTTATATACCCCTTCATTAGAGAGTCTTTTTCAGTCAACATATCATCATTCATTATAGAATGATCATGTACATGCATTTCATAAAGCAAAACTTGTGTTTCGAATGAAAATAACATTGAAACCCTCAAACCTACTCGTGTTCACTTAACTAGAAGCATGACCAATGGTACCACTGTCTGTGATATGGAATTGAAATTAGAATGTAAGGATAAATGAGAAGTGAAACCCTCTAGGGTAAGTCTTTGACCAAAAATTGCACCTAAATAACATGTACATGTAAAATAAATGAATCAATATGAACAAAACCCTCAATCTAAAGTTAATACTAAACAAATCAAGAGGAAAATTTCTCGAGAAAGGTGAAAGAGACAATAAAATACTCCTAGAAACGAAGAGTTTTCCATTTCGAGGATCATCCTAAAACCTTGCCAAAATGAAATAGGCCATAGGTCCAAGATAATTTGGGATTTTTGTGTTGATGTCACTTGTTGTAATGAGAGTCCTACAAGAAAAATCCATTTGAATGAGGCTAAATTAAGAACATGTATTGGTACCAACAATAATTGCTCATTGTCTCATGTCTTGAAAAGTGTTTTCATTAGCTTGTCCATGAAGATAATCAACTCAGAAATTTAGTTCAAGCTAAGGAAAGGCACAAGGAACATAAATCGTCTACTACTAAAAATAAAGCTCACTCTAAAGATACACATATTATTATTAGGTCATTGATGGTGAAAGTAGTTATATATTCTAATGTAGATGGATCTAATCCTAATAAGTAATGACTTTATTGTTATCTATGATCGGGAATTTGAAGTTTTCAAGGGACGTATCCATTTTGATTTACTTTACTATTCTAGGAAAGGGAAAATACATAATCCCTCATTTTGTAGCAACCCTATCTTCTTTTCCATATAAAGTAGAATAAGTTTCCCACACTTTTAATTTAATTATTAATAATTATTATGTGAATGGTAGAGATTTAACCTCCATGGATTATGCTAGAATAGTCATAGTAGTGTTCACATATCAAGGGTTAAGATTTACTCCAAGTTATTTATGTTGTTTTAAATAATTGATGTCAAATTGTTTAATTAAAGAAAACATCATATCAACATATGTCATATTGAACATGTGATATTTATAAGCCATGGTATTGGCCCATAGTATTTCAAGAAGAGCTATTTACTCGAGTTAAGAATTTCCATGGTAAACTGGGGATAAAAATTTATAATAAATTTATAATTTAGTTAAATGTTATGATTCTTTTCTATGTGGGTAATGTGATATTTATAATGGGGTAAGTGTTTTGATGCTTAAAGTTGGTAAAAGTTCTTATTGTGTGGCATGTAGTCTTTTTTAGATGTTTCTTGTTATATGGTACTAATGTGAAATACAACATCAACCTATTGGTAATGACAATGTAACCTTTGATATTTTTTGTAGACATAACTTTATGTATAAATACAATTTTTTTTTCAAAATGACAATGAATACAATATATAGTGTACATTCCTAGCATGCAAATATATTTGTATATATCAAATACATAATCTATGATATAGTGAAAAGTAATAATCTTTTAAATCATACAGTACTCTAGAATAAATTATAGTTGTTTGGAGAATAGTTTCATCTAAGGAATATGTTCTTTTAACTATGAATTTTCTTTCTCGTCTTCGAGGATAAACTTTTTGTTGTTCAATATTGTATAGCTAAAAATAGATTAAGGAAATATATCTAAAATTACAAAAAAAAAAGGCGAAGCAAGAAGAAAAAGAAATCAAAAATATTTTTACACTTCAAACCATACAAAGAAATGTGTGCATGTTATTTTGAGAAGAAAACTCTATACCAAAAATATTTAAACACAAAAATCCAATAACCAAAATAATATAAATTATCTCACTCCCCATATGACTAAAAAAAGAGGTAAACACATGAGTAATTCACTATAAAATGTATTTTCATATATTGAAAACCTCTAGCATTAAAGTAGCTTTCAAATATTTAAAATGTATTTAGATAATCAAAATTAAAAAAACAAATAACACATCTTTAATAGAAATTTAAATACTAGTCACAATTATATAATTAAATGACTAGTTAAATTGTTTAAGTAATTATCATTCCTAATAACATCAAATACATTATACTTCATAATACATCTATGTTTGTAAAATTTATTTAAAAAATTATGAAATTAAATTTATTATTATTGTTATTATTATTATAAGTTAAACATATATTCATTTTAGAAAGCATGGAAAAAAAATTTTATCCGTTAATATTTATATCCGCTTTATTAACGAGTTTCTTAATCTATAAACAAGGTATGCTACAATAACATGGGCCACAACCATCGCTTCTCAATATCACATGCCGAAAAACCATTACCCATGTTGGGTGTAGGAATTGTGCTTGACAAACTCCTCAACACTTAATTGTCAACTTGTGGGTTTCGTAAACTTAGAGACAAAGCACATGCAATGCTAGAAATGGTATGAACTTTTCCTATCTATAATCCTACTTCTTAAAGGAAATGCTTTGCAGAATCACACAGAAATCAATCGCGAAGATAATTGACACCAAAGAAACTCTAGTGCTGGAATGTAAAAGACAATTTGGATGTAAATAAAGTAAATAAATTCCACACAACATAAAGAATATTAAATGTTATAATTAAATGTTATGTTCATCTTCAGATGGATGACTAACAGTCTAACAAGTGGACCCTTGTAGAATTTTGTCTTCCTTATGATCTTCCTTCCACACAAGCAACCTATCCTTGCACTGTTACAATCTACTTGTACTAGTGAAGGTACATTATCTCTGTGCAAATGTATATATGACCTTCCTTATTGAAGACTTATGTCTTAGTGGAGGTGTT
>APFE030016934.1:0-16018 GCA_000404065.3 Pinus taeda
GTTCTAAAAATAGTATTTTTGGGTCCCTTCCTATTTTTAGCAGTCCCTGGTCTAACTATAGGAAGTAAAAACGAATTTGGTCTTAATAGTGGTTTAAAATGTTAATTAATTAATCTCCATGAGTTAATTAGTTAAGGAAAAGCAAACTTGAAGTCTTTGTGAGAACATGCAATTATTTCTCCACTGATTGGGGAATGTGTCCTTGGTTTGCTCCACTGATTGAGGAATTAAGGATGAGTTCTATATTGAGAGGATTAGTTGACTTAGTTTAACTTAGTCAAGTTCAATTAGATTAATTTAGCAAGTTGTCAAATTAATGAGATATAGTTTGTTGATGCTTGCATGCATGTGACAACTATTATTTTCAGATAACTGTGTATTCACTCATGGATAACTGATGCATGTCAGTTATGTTAGAGACCTAGTTGAGATCAAAGAAGGGACAGTGTACTATCAGTTGGATGAATATTTTTCCTATAAAGGAAGCTCATCCATGATGAGGATTTATCTCCTTCAGGTTTGTGCAGTTATTTCAGAGGTCAATGTTGTGTGTGAGGTGAGAATCACACAGGTTGTAGCTGAAGGACCCAGGAAAATCTGTGCATAGAAATAGGAGGCTTGGAGGGCATAGGAGAAGGTTTTGGAGAAGCCTTTGACTATCTATGAGCATTAGAGGGATTGTACTAAGAGCTGGATAGCTTCCGAGCTAAGGCTTTGTGTAATCCAGACATATTTCCACTTGTATGATAATACAAAGATGGGTTTTAGGCTGGTGCTTTCCCTTGGTTATATTTTATGTCTTATGTGTGTTTGATTTCTCCATATTAGTTATATGTGTTCTTATTCATGTTGCTCATGGTTGATTAAGCTTCGGCTAAATTGTTTGTAGAAGTAGATCAAGTGTTTTGCTTTAGTACATTGCATTACCAAGTTGATCTACAGGTGGGATATTTCTACATGATATTGAAGCTAGCTGATTTGTAGAAAAAGTTCTACATGGTATCAGAGCTAACTGATTTGTAGAAAAATTCTACAAAATTCTACGCTAGAGAGAATATACAAACCTAGAATAATAGAACTTAAGATACTTGTAGGTTAAATCACTTGTATTAGATATATCAAGAAAACAAACCAAGAAATTACAAATGAGAATTGTGTATATTTAGTATATACATAAGGATGGGGCACTTTCCCTAAGAGGAATTATGGGCCCACATTGAATTGATTAGGTTAGCCTTAACCAAGCCTGGAAATACAATATAAAATTACAATACATTGTACAATAAGAGTCAATGTTCGCCATAGGTTAAGATTACATGATCCTCGATAGGCCCTTTAAGCTAAACAACGAAACATGAACAAAAGTGATAAATACAAATGAAGGTAGGTCTATAGATACCAAACTCAATATAATTTTAGTCGTGGGCAGAAATAGGAGTCGATTCTTTGACCTAAATAAGGGTCAATTATCCCCATAGTAAAAATCAGAATGAGTTTATGAATACCCAACTCAATACAAGTGAGAGTGGATTTATGAATTCTTGGCTTGATACAAGGTTGGTCATAGCTGCAATATAAATAAGAGTGGATTTATGAATACCCAATTTAACACAAATGAGAGAGGGTTCATGAATACACAATTCAATACAAAGTCGATTGTGGCTAAGAAATAAGATTACAATCTTACACTCAAAAGGCCCCTTAATCTAAAGGAGGGATCATTGAAAGAATACATTATGTCACAAGCTACATCACTCAATGTTGAATAGTATCCAAATAGATAGTTCCCCTGAACACCGTATATTCCACATCCACACAATTCCACAATCTAGTAAGAGGTTTTATGAAGATGTGACAAATTTATCTATTTAAATAACAAATAGTAGCACAAGCTATCCCTAAGAATGAGATTATCAAATGTTGTGGAGCAAGTATGTAGGACGGAATCCAAATAATACATCAATAAGGTACTCATCATATGTCTGCCTAAGCATTAGAGAAGTAATAACATCACAAAGAAAAAAAATCAACAAAACATAATAGGCTAATGAAGGTACAAATATCAACTTACATTGTTCTTGAATCATAATAAGGGAACTACCAAACAACAAACATAATGGACCAAGCTAAAATGACATAACATGGAAAAGATCCTAACATATCATAAATAGGAACTTCATCAAAAAGTGAATCTCCACAATTAAATCAATTGGTGACTGAAAGCCTATATAGACAACATACAAGAATATGGGGCCATGTACTTGATCCAAAAAAACTGAAGTGCAAATCTAATGAAGTCATGTCTTGATCATCAAGAGGAAGGGCTTTCTCCATATGCATCGACAACCACTCACTCTAAAGAGTAAAATGGTTTTCTCTAACTAAATATCATAAGTAACACTATTCAACAAGGAAAATGTGCACTATGAGCCCATAGGTAAAACAAATAGAGAAGAATCCTGCATAAGTCTTCCGTAATTCACCTTTATAGACTAAAATTATAGAGAGGTACTAGCTTCTTTGGGGGAATTTGCAAAAAAGTTACTTGCTTAGAAAACAAATTTTGACCTAAAGCCTAGGAGTACCCTGAAAGGAAGGCAATGGCCTAAAAAATTTAGGACAACTAAAAAAAATATGAAACCTTGGTTCCCTAGTCAGAAGATAGTGATGATGCTACCAGACAAAAGCCTCAAATCAACTGCAGAAAATGGATTGAAATAAATCAGCTAGTAAACTCTCAAGGTGCACACTACAACCTTATATGCAAGACCTCCAAATAGGCCCATACAACAGTGTAACCTTATATGCAAGACCTCCAAATATGCCCATACAACAGCGTAACCTTATATGCAAGACCTCCAAATATGCCCATACAACAATGTTAAATATCCCAAAATATGGTGCCTTTCTCACACCAATAACACTATGAAAAAACAACCCCAAAAATGTGTCAAGTTAGGCACTCTTGCACATGAAAATTCTGATCATGAAAGAAAACCTTGACTAGCAACAAAATGAGCAAGGGAGGTTAAAAGTTCAAACCTTCTCTCATACCATTTAGATCCATTGTAGAGTGAAAGGATCAAACATAACCAACCAAGAAAACCTAATTCCTGTAATGAACAAGGGGAGAAATAGTTCTATGGCAGCACAACATAAAACCCTAACTATGCTAGAGTTGATCCATATGTGCATTAGGGCGGGAGTCCATAAGTGAGAACTAGAGAGAAGATGAAAATCAAGAATAAGAGAGCTTAGGGTGACCATTATCTAGATCATCTGTATTAGAGAGATCAAGAAGATCATGTCATAAATGAATTACAAAAATGAGGGTGTTTATATTATGTATACAACTTCAGGGTGTCTTCCTCAAGAGGGGTTATGGGCCCACAGTTGGCTAGGTTAGGCTTAAACAAGCCTAGAAATATAAAATTATTATTAATAGTACAATAATAGTTGGTCACAACTACAACTGAAGCTTACACCATTCACAACAAACATGATTCATGCAACTGAAAAACAAACTAGCATATAAGCTACAAAGAGAGAGAGAGAGAGAGAGAGAGAGAGAGAGAGAGAGAGAGAGAGAGAGAGAGAGATACTGAGTATTCAGTAAAGGCCAGCTACATTGGACTTAGTACACGATACCCAATATCTCCAGAGAGATGGAATACAAAGAAATAAATAATAAGTTGAGTAACAAACAACTAGCTAACATGTGTCATTGAAGTCACCAGAACCTAGTTAAGGATGTTCATACAAGAAAACTCAAGCTGGGAAGAAATCATGGATGTTGAGTTTCACTCCATCGTATCTAGATTCCACAGTGCTAGTTGTATTCCATGTCTAAAGATGGTGGTATAAAAGGCCCTGCATCTGGTAGAGATCCATGTCAAATATTGAATTTTATAAACAAGTTAACGATATTGTGGACCTTTGTCTCTAGTGTAAGAGAAAATAATCAATCATCTTACTAGTTGAAAGGACATCTTTATGTAAATACATCTTCAGTGTTTAAAAATGAGGAAAAAATATCTTGAAAGGGCTAGGAAAATTGTTATGAGGCATGTACCATGACTTTTATGCCAACTATAACACTTTTTAAACATAAGTATTAAAAGGAATTAAAACCTAAAAAGTTATGCATGTTAATCACAAATAAAAGTCGTCAATTCACAATCTACAAAGCTGCAAACCATTAAACAAAGGATAATATGCAATTTAAGGAAACAAGTATTATTCCTCAATATATATTTAGGATTTCCTTTGAATAAGTAAAATATGCACTAATTTCGCCCTATCTCTCTTTGCAATTCATCTTATAAGATAATAACAAAACCAATTGCAAATAGAATCAAGGTAGTACTTCCAATAATCATATTTGAAAACCAAGGAGGATTCGTACCCAATAGGCAAATCATAGATAATGTAATTATTGTACAGGGAGTTGTACACTCTAG
Source organism: Pinus taeda (assembly GCA_000404065.3). Classification (NCBI taxonomy): domain Eukaryota; kingdom Viridiplantae; phylum Streptophyta; class Pinopsida; order Pinales; family Pinaceae; genus Pinus; species Pinus taeda. The sequence goes on from APFE030016934.1 coordinate 4,461, forward strand.
TATGCTAAGGCAAGAGAAAGTCTTCATAATCAAGCTAGATATGGCTAATGCATTTGACAAGGTCAGCCATCCATATCTAATGGTTGTCCTCCAGAAACTTGGTTTCTCAAGAGATATAATGGAAGTCATACAGGCATGCATTTCTACTCCTTGGATTTCCCCCCTCATAAATGGAAGGCCCAGTGACTTCTTTCAAAGCACAAGAGGCCTTAGGCAAGGCTTTCCTCTCTCTCCCTTCCTATATATTATAATGGCAGAAACCTTAAGCAGGGCTTTGGAAAATCAAAGAAAGGAAAGTAACATCATAGGGATTAGAATAGAAAAAGGAGTAAAAACAATAAACCACTCACTCTTTGTTGATGACACATTGCTGCTAGGGAGGGGCTTCAACAATAATAGCAAGGAGGTTCAAAAAAGTACTGGATGATTTTTTACAGGTTTAGGTGGGCCATTAAACAATACAAAATCTAGGAATATGGATGGAATACCACCGCCCCCCCCCACCCAAAGGATCTTACAAATCTTAGACATCCTTGTACAGGAAAAATGGACAAACTTCTTCCATCTGGGACTTCCAATCTCAAAAGAGAACATGAAGAAAGAAATATGGACTAAACAAATTGAAAAAATGAAAAACAAAATACAAAGTTGGGGTATGATGTGGCTGAATATGGCAAGAAGGGTAATACTAATCAAAGCACTCTCTGCAGAAATATCTATCTACCAATATGCAATAATCATGGCCCCAGCAAGTGCCCACAAACAAATGGAGTTAATCTTAAGAAGTTTTTTGTGGCAGGGAGGGAAGCAAGAAAACAAAAAATTTAGCCTTGTCAAGTGGGAGCAAGTAGTACTACCTTATGAACAAGGAGGACTATCAATATAGATACCTGGACTCATGAATGCAGCACTGGGAATGAAAATAGTATGGAGGCTAATTACAGGAAAAGAGAGCTGGTGGAAAAAGACTCTTTTATCAAAATATATGGATGGCACCAGTGAAAGATTGCAAAATGGAAATATCCCAATAAGACAATGTAACCAAGTCTGGAAGCTGGTTAAAAAACAATTCCATTAATGAGTAGATACATTTCTAAAATCACGGGAAATGGAGAAACAATTTCAATTTGGGAGGACAGAATCATGGGAAAAGAACCACTTCAGACTCATCCAAAAATTTGAGACATACAAGAGCGGATGAAAGGTAAAGGTTTCAATACTTTTACACTCAATCTCTCTATGGAACCAAAAGGAGTTGCAAGACTGGAAAATCTCAACAATTCCGGCAGATCTGGAAGGGCAATGCAGCAAAATCGGGCAGCTCTTAAAGGGGTAGCGCCAATCCACCATGATGAGGAAGATAAATATCTCTGGGACCCAAGCGGTGGACATTATACAATTAGGACTAGATATAAAATCCTTCAAGAACAATCAAATCAACAAGAGTGGGATTCTTGGAAGATAGCATGGAAATCAGAAAGTTTTCCTAAGATAAAAATGTTCATAGGGACTCTTTTAAAAGGGAGAATATTGACCAGTGAAAAATTAAGAAAAAAAGGCTTCGAAGGTCCAACACTATGCCCATTATGCATGCAGGCTGAAGAAAACATACAAAATCTTTTCCAAGAATGTATCTTTGATAATGAATGTTAGCAGCAGCTGATAAGTCCTTTGGAAATAAGAATAAATTTCGAAAATCCCTTACTGGATTTTCTTTAGACCTTTGAGAAGGCCTACCCATACACAACAAAGAAAAAAGCCACAATTTAGAGAATATGGAAATGCATTCCATTTGTACCATGTTGGAAAATTAGGTTGACAAGAAACAAGTTCATTTTCAAAAATAAAATTCCAAGGATAGGGAAGACCCTTTTAAAAACATGGGTTCTAACTTCTGTAATTCTCAATGTCAAAGGAACAGCTCCAACAGACTATAACACACTTCAACAGGAAGAGCGAGATTGGCTCAACAAAGCGCTAATAGATAATAATGGGCAAAAATGATAGAGGAAGATAAGCTCAGGAATTATATGGAAAATAAGAATGAGTGAAAAGGAACTGACAAATTGGAGGAAAAATCATAATAGATACTATCTATTCTTTGATGGGGCTTCAAAGCATAATCCGGGAAAGGTAGGGGCAGGGGGAATAATCCTCGATCCTAATGGGAAAGAAAATATTACTTATGAATGGGGATTGGGACAAATCTCAAATAATAAGGCAGAAGCTTACAACTTGTTGATGGGATTAAGAATAATAAAAAAAGGAGAAATCCAAAATCCTATCATAATAGGAGACTCAACCATAATAATAGAGGCAATGGCAAGAAACAAAAAACCAAGCAATGAGTTCATGAACATAATCTTTAGAAGAATCAGGAAGAACTTGGAAGGCTTTGGCGAAGTAATCTACAGACATGTCTTGAGAATCCACAATCAACAGGCAGATTCCTTTGCAAACCAAGCAGTGAAAAAAAATGAAGGGCTTGTTCAAGAAAACTAGGAGGAATACCACAACTATGTTCCTTAATAACCAACAAAAACCAAAAGTATAAAACCAATCAATTCCAAAGGAAAAATCACAATAATAAAAGCGATCAATTAAAAAACAATAGTTATAAAACAACAAAGGACTCATCTCTACAACAACAATTAGGAAATCACGAGAAAGCAAAGGAAAAATCATGAAACTTCAGACTCTTGTATGAGCAACAACAGGAATAAATATTGTGACCCTAGTCACAAGAACTACACTGCAATATATCTCATCGAAGGGAGGTTTCGGGCTGAGATAAAGCACTATAAGAATAGAGGGTACATTCACAAAAATCACAACAACAATTTCTACGAGGAAATCTCCATTCTCCATGATGTTATAGTGATACTCTGGATTCAAAGACCCTCCCTATCCTTTCTAATAGCCAGCAATGTTTCCTCTGCTCACTCTTCATATCAGTCCCCCTTGACTGATATAATCAGTCTTTGGCCCTCCTTTAAGTCTATCTTTCGCAGGGACTTTAGATCTTTCAATTTACAAAGGAAAAACCCTTCCGAGCACTTTATCTAGACTTCAAAAAATCATTCATTTGCCTCTATTATTATCATCGGGCCTGCACTCCAAAGCCTTCTCCGCTATGCTGCCCCCTCCTTTCTCCGATCTCCGATCAAATCAGGATCGTTAATCGGGCACTCGATCTGATGGTCATTGATCAGCCTGCTCAATCAAATCTACGAACCTCTTCCCCACCATCGATCTGTACTCATTGGATCGGATGGCTCCCCCAGATTTCGGGCAGACAACAAGCATGAAGATTACCCACCAGAAAAGAGATTTTCTCTCTCTCCTCCGATGCTACGTGTCGCTCGGTCAGTGGAATCGGGTGACCCCTCCTTTTTACCACTTATGGTTTATAACATGCCCGAAATACCATCTCCGCTTTTATTCCCGCCTTTCCTCTCGGTTAACATGTAGACTTGTTTGCGCCCAATGACCGTAGATCTCAACATCAATGGTCATGATGGCTCCTCCAGTCTCCTCTCCCATCAGTGCCTCTGGAAAATCACCACCGTTCATCCCCTGATCATAATCTTTGCGGTTTAATATTCGTTGCTACTCTTTGGACATCCTCGTCCATTGAAAGGAAAGTGGTCAACAACAGCAAAAGAAGAAGCATCTTAGGCAACACAAAATCAAAGAAGCACAATGAAATTTGGAGCAGAGAGAAGAGACAAAGGAAGAAGCAAGCAAACAAATTGCATGGAATTCAACTCACTAAAGGAGAGAACTCGAACAATTATGACAATAAGAGTCAGCCAAATCAGGAGAAATCAGCCTACAGGCCTTGAAAAACTGTCAAAGATCCCATGACATGCAAATTTATCTTTCAAGTAGGTCATTTTGTTAGGCAGTACTGTAGAATACACATATAAATACATGAAGTCTTGAACACAAGCCTGGGAGAAGAGACTATGTTCCTATCTCATGGCTTTGTTGATCTTCATGGTACAGTCTTTTGTAATAAGCACAGGCTCCATCAAAGCTTTTGGTAATATACAAACTACCCATCCTTGTTAAAAAAAAAAATGAACCAATTTACAAGGCCTTGAAGCAACACACACTTAGCTAAAACTATGTTATTGAATTATACTTTTGATATAGATGTCATGCAAGAAATATAAGAGAATCTGGCCAATGATAGAACCTTACAAAGAATATACAAGTCTTATATGAAAGTTATGCAATTTTAGCAAGGTTTTGAAAAAAACATTAGAAAGAGATCATCAATAGGAGAATTTTATTTGAAGTCTGCCCTAACAATAATATTCTAATATTGCATAATGAATATATGAAAATAAAGAACATATCCCATAAGACAACATCAAAAAAATCAACAACAACTGCAATCTTTTGTAAATGAAGCATCTAACCTTAAACATAAAAGATTGAATCCCTTCAATACACATGTCCTTCTAATTCAAATATTTAGGTATTACAAAATAGAAAATAGCATTCCCATTGCAATAACTTTATAACCAGTGTAGCTTAACTGTAAGTAAACAATAACCTTTAAATATGTAACAACTTTCTTGGTAAAAATGCTAAAAGAAAACAAAATATTATATCATTTTTTATAATACAATAACTACTGACTTTGTAAGCTCATTTAGTTGCTATTGCCTTTATTAAGATCATATTGAAGTAGATTTGGTAACTCCCTTGTCTGGTTATCTCTGTAAACCAATTCCAGAAGGTAAAGGCAATGACACTAATCAAAGACAACCGATTATACATCAGTGGAAAATATCAACACATAGCACCAAATAACGAAACACGTATGACAATAATTTATATGCTTAACTAGGCACATAGGCTGATATAAATTACTAGTAAATGACTTGGAATTGATGCCATTAGACCTTGCAAAAGTATTTATGCTGAAACCAATTGCTCACCACAAGAAAAAACAAAAAGAAGAAAAAAGAGTAACCTGAATTTTCGCAAACTAACTTTACATTGTTCAGCTCTTTGTCACAAATTTAGAGGATATTGAGAAAGTGGGCTTGTGCCAGATTCTTTCTCAGCCTACCAATAGAATGAATGTTGGCTACATCATAATATCTATCGAATAACCTTAAAACATATTTCCAAATACAAAATTTGCCAAAAATAAGAAACACCAAAAATAACCTGAAGAAATGATGATATAGGAACATGATCCTTTGGTGAGAAGGAAATTTATGTTTGCTTTTGTGCAACATACTCAATGTTTGACTCAATCTACAATTGTCAATAAGGCATTTAAATATTCATGCAAAGAAATAAAAAGGTAAGCATCATATTTATGAATTGATTTACTGATATTCCAACATTTTAATACCAGAAACTTTTGAATTAATATGCTCTGTAATCTCAACAAAGAACCAAAAAAATCAAACTAGCATGGAAAATGAAGTGTTCCACCATAGTCCAAGGTATTAGAAACAACTAAAATTGGTGCCAGCTTGACCCCTATCAATCAAATACATTCTTTCATGCAAGTGTCAATAGAATCAATTAGGAAAAGTCATACAACTACCATATCTACTCTCTAAGTGTAGGCACTTCAGTATGTAAAATTATTAGTATAACATGATGCTACCTTTTATCTCAAAATTTATTTAGTAAATCCGTTGAAACTACAATAAAAATCCAAATTAGAAAAGCATAAAGGTGATTGGAATAAGTTTTTTCCAATTTAATCGACACAGTTTTTCATTTAAAGAAAACAAAGCCAGCCATAGAGACATAATGTGAAGGCAATGTCTCAATACATTCTTCAATGCACTATTACAAGTCCATTCCATAACTCCACAATGCAAGAGAAATAGGGAAGATTGCCTAGATTAGACCGCACAATGGTATACACAGGCAATATTTCTCATGCTATTTGAGATATCTCTTGTAACAAATTTTTGTATGCCCCATATCATCCTATTTAAACCACACACGGTGACCATCAAAGGCAATAGATCATCAAAAAACTTAGTTTCAAAACTCCACCAAAACAAAAGGCATACCAGGATTTTTGCAGCAAAACAAACGTCATACCAGGATTCTTGCAGCAAAAGCTTGAGAAGTGCCTCTCTGGGAAAGAGTATTAAGTGCCACCTCTGCAGTGGAATGTTCAACATGTCTCAATGTGTTGCAGTATTTTGGGCTCTCAAATACTTCTACATTGAAATTAACAACAAATTTGAATTTGGGCGCATGATCAGGCCCCTCTATGGTACAAGCTTTGGATGAATTCTTTTAAGCCCCACAAAATACACAATAGAGGCTTAGAATAGTAACATGACTTTGACCTAGAAACCTATCCTTCTGATACTGAGGGAAATCCTAATTCTACCTAGCCTTAGATAGAGAGTATGTGAATCTATGATATTGAAGTAAAGGTTGTCTCATGTTCCGATTCGTTGATTGGGCAATCGAGGCCCAAAGGTAGTTGTTTACTAAGAAGCCATTGCAGTAGTTGTAGCTTCACATGCATCATATTCTTTGAAGGTAGAGTAAAGTGCCTTTCCATCAGAGTATGGCTCTCGATCTGTATCAATTGGAACAAATTCTTTGATTGGATCCTCTGCTGGTGGATCTACAAGTTCTGCTGGGATTGATTTCGCAATGGAGCCTGCGACCTTCCCTCTTTCAGTCCTTCTATAGTTGCTGGAAGATTGAGAAATAGGGAAAAAGAGAATTTGAGGAGCAAGAGGCCATCACTTGGCTCTGTCACTCTGCCCACTATGAAGACTCAATCAATCACATAGTTATTTATCGCTATGAAGACTCAATCAATGACAAAGTTGTTTCTTGCTATGAAGACTCAATCAATCACAAAATTACTTCTTATATAGGAGAATCAAACCAAACACATGAATTCAACCCTACCTTTGATTTCCAAACCAAACCCAGGAATCCAAGAATGGTAGGGGTGCCATTCCTAGAAATATGGCAATTGGAAGCAAACTACCCACCTGCATTCCCAGAAATTTGTGCTGATGGAAGCAAACCCCACCTAAAAACAAAGGAGAATTTGAGGCTTTGAATGTTTACCTGCTTTATTTTTCATGGCTAAAATATAATATTTAATAGTATTTTAAATCATTTTTGGGCAAACTATAGAAAATGGGTGCAATATAACAAATTCACCCTTCAAAAATATAAAACCCCTTAAATTTTTCCCATGGACTAAAATTCGCCCCTAAATTTTCTATGTTCGATAACAATGCATTTCATGAGCTAGAAAAGGTGAACTGACTATTTATACAGAGTGAGGCGACTATGGGTGTAACTAATATCAGGGATTAGACTACTCTAGGTTTAATTCAGCCTCCCAAGTTGAGATCAGTTGCTTTACCTAGGTCGGGGTTCCCTCATAATAGGCCTGAATAGTGTTTTTTAGAATTTGAGCATCCATTTTTCTATCGCGTTGGCATGGAGGCTTGCTAGATGACAAACCTTTTTCATTGCCCTTACCACCCTGATTTTTGCAACCACGGCCTCTGCACCCAGAGGCACCAGCACCAAGAGAAGTCTTCACCATGATGGATGATGTCAAACCACCCTTCGTCAACTTTCTCTCATCTACCCATACTCGAGACCCAACCCACTATGCAGAGGTCAGAGAGAGAAGCGACTTAGGCAGACCTAGATTAACAACAATACATAAAAGAAACATACAATCAAACTTAGACTTAATAAGAGGATTGAAGGAAATAGGCATCACTATACTGCACTGCACCACACCATGAATTGATAACCTGAACCAATACTCAGAGAAAATCAAGAACCATCCTAGAGTGTGAGGCATCTTCTGATTGTTAACAACACCCCCTTGCACTCCTTAGCCTGAAGTCCGTAGACCCGACCTGGCCCAAATGCCTATACCCTTACCTTCCTCAAGGTTTTCCAATTAAACTTAAACTCAGAATTGTGAAGCTCACATTCATCATGCAGAGTACACCAAGCAAATAAAACCCAGAACCCATGAAACATGCCCATACAAGATAGAAATTGCCAAAAAAGATAGGGATTGACATAACATAGTCGAGAAAACTAGCACATGCTATCACATAAACTTTCCAATTCACCATTGTTCCCTTTCCCCTCCAAATACAAGGCAGATAACTAATGTCAACCCCCAACCCAGGGAAAAGGATAATAATAAGAACATACCAGACCAATTGCGCCATTCGTGAGCCAAGACAAACTGCAACAGAGTTTCCTCCCCGCGTTCTCCATGCCACGAACCAAAAAACTATTGTCTCAAACCTCCTAAGATACATATAGCTCTAGATTGAATTCCAGACAAATGGTTGCATATGTTCCCCAACTACCACCAACTGGAGATTTAAGATGCTGCCAAACTTCGTGTTGTGGATCCGTTGTGATCCACTTCCATTTTTTTCATTAACGAGATGGTGCATGTGAGGGCATGGGGGAGTCCGCCCACTAACCCTTACATTAATATGATTAAGCATGGCTACAATCCCCATCCGGATCTTGAGGTGGCTCGCACCCCAATCAGGGGTTAGGTGGATGGTATGGATTTAACCTCCATGGAGTATTCTAATATTCTTAGTAGTAGTTACAAATCAAAGGTGGAGATTTATCTCCAAAGCAGTTCTGCTCTTTCTTCCATTTTAATTCAATTGACTAATTAAGAAAAGATGTCATATAAACATTATTTATGATTTTTTTGGCATGTTTTATTAGTAAGTCATGATATCCGCTCATTATTTTTTAACAAAGTATATTTACAAGTTAATAATCTCCATAGTAAAGTGAGGGTGAATATTCATGGTTAAGAATCTCATTACATGTTTTTTTAAATGTATATATATGTTTATCTCATATATTAATTTTTTTATAATTAACAATAATAATTTAAAATAAAGATATAGTCACACTCACAGGTGTGTCTATTATGGAATGAAGCTTTTCGAATTTTAATTTAATTATCAATAATTATTAGGTGCATGATATAAGTTTAATCTCCATGGAATATTATATAATATTCTTAGTGGTAGTCACAAATCAAAGATTGAGATTTATCTCAAACATAGTTATCCTATTTCTCTTTGTTTAATTAAATTGATTAATTTAAAAAAAAATATCATATGAACATGAGTTATGTTTTTTTGGGCATGTGGTATTAGTAAGCCATAATATTAACTCATGGTATTGTAACAAGGCCCGGGTTAAGGATCTCCATGGTAAAGTGGGGCTAAATCAAAATATTGTTACATGTTTTTTTTTAATTATATATATGGTTAACTATATATTAATTCTCTTTATATAAAATTAATAATAACAATTTGAAATAAAGGGTATAATTTAGTCAACTTTTATGAATTTTTTAATATTAGCAATGTGAGATGGATCATAAGATAAGTGTTTTGATGTTTAACTAGCCATTTAATTTATATGGTTATGCTAATAATAATAATAATAATTTAATTTAAACCGGGTCACAATCTTCTAAGGGTCAAATACCTATTCTCCTCTTCGTAAAGAGAGTCACAATCAGTGGGATTTGAACCTTGTATCTCTCAATTTTCACAGATATCACATTACTTTGATCACCAATTGCCTTGCCATCCTGGATGCCCTTTTTTCCTTTTAATTAAATTGTTTAATTAAAAAAAAATTTGTCATATGAACTAGTGTCATATGAAATGAATCATGATTTTTTGGGCATGTGGTATAATAAACCACAGTATTGGACTATAATATTATAACAAAACATATTTATAGATTAAGAATCTCTATGATAAAGGGGATGGATCTCCATGGTTAAAAATCTAATTACATTTTTTTTAAATGTATACATGTTTAACTTATATATTAATTCTTTGAAATAAAGTTATAATTTAGTTGATTTTTATGATTTTTTTTAATTCTAGTAACATGGGATGTATCATAAATTAAATGTTTTTATGTATATCATGGATTTATGTCTATAATTGTTTACCGACTATTCAATTTATATGAATGCACTAATAATAGTATATTATGATGTATTACAATAAGCAATAAGAATAGTTATTTTGAATATATTATTTCTTCATTAAATTATTAAATTAATTAAAATTTAGTGTCCAATTATTAATGTATATAATTTGAATTTAAGTTAGATTTTTTTTTACTTAATTAATTAAATTTAAGTAAATTTATTAATTAATTTTTATATTAAGTCCATGTAATATAAATAATATCTTTAATGTTAATAATAACTCAAATTAGTTTAGATTCTCTTTAATGAAATGATCAATTTATATAGATGCGATGTACTATAATAAGCAATAAGAGTGTTTTTGAGTGTATGTTTCTTCATTAATAATTAGGTTTTAATATCATTATTAATTTAAGTAAATTTATGATTATCATAATGCTAAATTTAATGTAATATTAATAATACGTTTAATGTTCTAACAGCTCAAATTAGTTTCGATTCTCTTTTAATGAAATGATTGCCGGGTTAGAAAATTTATGACATGAAACCCAATATATTTTGAGGCTTTAAGGTTGAATGAAATCAATGTTGGGTGAAAGAATTTATGAGAGGGACCAAAGATATTTTATGTGGTTTGGTTGTGAGAGGAGGAAGGTAGTGGAAAGAGGTTTTACAAGGAAAGGAGATGCGAAAGTTAGGGGTTGATTATTTTGGGAGGATAATTTTTGAGGAAGATTTGGAATTTTTAAATGATATTTGGACATTGTTAGTTGGGATTTTATAGATTTGAGCATAAAATGATAGGGAATTTTTAGAAGTTGTTTTCCTATTTAATTGGAAGGTAAATTTAATTGAGGAACTATTAATATTGAAAAGAATATTTCAAGATCTTGATTACTAACTATTGTTTAAGTACATTACTTCTAAACGATGATATGTTAATTTTGTGAAATTTGTGTTAAATTGATTAATGAGATTCTTATGTTGAAAATTATATTTATACCTTTGTCCAATTTAGATCTATGGATGCTAATGTAATAATTTTAAGCCTATGAATGCTCATGTAATATTTTTATCAATGGAAAAACACGGGTATGACATCTACAAATCGACTAAAAAATAAATTGAAAAATTTGAGAACAAAACCTAGTGTTGAATATAAATCTTCTTTCGTTATAATTATTATTTTTTTATTACGATCATTACATTTAGACCTTAGTGAGGGTCTCAAAATGGAAGTCATGGTTTACTCACAAACTACGAGCGGCATTTTTGTGCTTTGTACCAATTAGATAAGTAGGTCTTTCGTAAGGAAACCATCGAGTCCACAATGGGACGTGTCTTCAAGAAAATGAGATTTTCCTTGAAGAAAATATGTTTTGATGAGAAGACTTACACTTGGGTCATCGGACCAAATCCAATATTAAGTGCTCCTTTGTAATATGTGTTTTAGTGTTGTAAAATTGTATTTGAATCCACATAGAATTTTATAACCTCCTACAAAGAAGGTTGGTTTTCTAAGTGAGTGCAAACATTCATGTGAAATATCTTGAAGGGTCTGCATTATCTC
>APFE030016944.1:14819-33261 GCA_000404065.3 Pinus taeda
ATTTGTAATTAGACATATTTAATACTAGTGGACCAAACCAACCTGCAACAATGTAATCTCCCTTTCATAATATTTCAGTTGATTACATAAATGCTATGTTCATTTTCTAAATTAAAATACAACCGTTAACATTTTTAGATTAGAATATTAACATTTTTTAGATTAGAATATAACCCTCTTAATGATCCTTAAAGTGCCTTTATGGATATTTCATCAAAGACTTAGCTAGCCTATGTTATTACAATTTTTTGCAATAACGAAAACAAGTAAAGACTTCGCACAATACAACATAAACAATTTTGCAAAACTGGGACACTAGCCAAGTATGTATTGAATAGATGATAGAATTTATATAATAATGCAATATTAAATCTCTAAATATGGCATATATTTACTATAATTTATTGATAAAATTTTCCTTCCTGGTTGGGACGAGCACTTTATATTAGATGTTCCAACCACTTTATATTAGATATTTTTTCTTTATTTTTGAAGAATTTGAAGTGTTTTTTACTTAGGATGGATCTTTGACCACATATCGCTCAGCAATCCGTTATGTTTTCGCTACTCCATTACGATACAAAGTGAGGGGATGTATGTGGTCCTCTGAATATTTAATCCAAATGCATCCAAAATCCTCTTTTTGAGCAAAATACCATAATAATTATAGGAAACTTTTGATTATCCCTGCGACGAAATACTTCCATACCGATATTTTATTTATGCATCACAAATATTTCATAATGAAGCCAATTTCCCTGGGGAGAGATCATGGGCTTCTGGTTGTTCAAAGCATAGCTACCCAATTCGGCCGAGCCGGCAAAAAAATTCAGAAATTCTTCGGTTGAGTTCGGTTGGATACGTGGATTAATACGATAATTTTTTATACGGTACAACAAATAGTTTGACCAAATGTTGTTTTGTTAAAATCTCCATAACTGGAGAGCAAAAGCGATTGCCCAACGCCTCACGTGTAGCACCTATCCACTGCCAAAGTGTAACCGCTGATGGGGAATTTTAATAGCAGATTCATTTACAGTGATTTACCATAAAAAGTGTTAGTTCACTGATTTTTTATTATTGTTCAATAATTTTATATAAGATAGTTACATGATTTTAATGTTTTTAAATGAATTTAATAGTATCTAGGTTTATATAGATTTGTTTAATTTTAAGGGATAAATTTACAGGTGTTGAGAAATGATGATATGCAAAATTTCATCTTTTACTTTAAAAGTTTTCAAATTTGGTTATTAAGATTATTGTATTTTAGGTTTTTATTTTGATTTTATAATAAATTTGATACGTTACTTTTAGATCATTTTACATCAAAGGAATCTATATTTTAGGGATTATATATATATATATATATTAATTTAATAGTTTGAAAAATAATATGTTTGAATAGATGTAAGATAGTGAATTTTTTTGGTCTCAAATTTTAAAGAGTCAATTTTTTTCTTTATAGAATCAAATTTAAATTCAGAGTCAATTTTTTTCCTTATCCAATCAAATTCAAATTCAAATTTAGTAACTATGGTTGAGATTCACAAATACAAGTGGAAGTCCAAGTTGTACCAATTCTTGTAACTTCCAATTCACATTTTATTAATTCTTTATTGTAGTGATGAAATAGATTACTTTTAAAGTGGTTAATGAAATTTGTTTCAACTTAACCAATTGAAAAGGTAAAATGGCAAAGTGAGCAAGATAACATTAGTTGGTATCAACAACCTAAACTGTTTACATGAATCCTTCAATTTAACCATTGCTACTGCTTGTTTTTCTCCACAGATTACTTGTTTAGCTATCATTGTATCATAATGTATATTTACTATATCTCTTTCCTCATTTTGGTATCTAATCTTCTATAGTCACTTCTCCTTTAGGCAAGTTTTAGGGATCCATTCTTTTGTATATGCAAGAGGCTCACCACCATCTCCAATCACGCACTCAATTTGTTCTTAGTGAGCATCACTTACTGATTCAAACCACAAAATAGCATCTGTGAATTCTGTTAGATAAACTTGACCCTATGGTGGAGTTGAGGTTATGTCAACATTTATGGTTAACAGTTGTGGTTTTGGGCACTAGTATTGGTGACTCATGGTATTGAACCCATGGTATTACATGTTGTTGAAGCCCTTAAAAGGCTTGTGTATTCTCCATTGTAGGAAGCCATGGTTGAGCGGTGAAAGCTCAGGTTGTTGGCTGGCTTCACTGTATTTTAGCCAAGAACAATAATAGATCTATTGTTGGTTGGTTTTTCCCCCAATTGGGGTTTTCCAGATAATCATGGTGTACATGGTTTGAATGTGTATTTCTTGATTGTTATATTTATTTCTCTTGCACCCTAACAAGTGGTATCAGAGCTCTGGTTGGCAAGGGCCTTGGATAGTTGTTCGAAATGTTCCCATCCACGAAGTGGTAGTGTTGGTTGAAGCAATAGCTCGTTGCACAAACTAGTGATGTGCATTGAGTGATGGTTCAATTACGAGCAAGAAGAAAATGAAGTTTGAAGGCTTTTCCAAGGCCTCGTTCAATGAGGAGCAAGAAGAAAATGCAAGCCCCTGGAATATTTTTTGGAAATTTAAAAAATCAAGAAAGTCCGTAAATTTTTTTTTAAGAGAAATTTGTTGAAGGAATTTTATGGTTAATGAAAAATTTCTATTCTGAAATAGTAATAGAAATTTTAAATAAAAATCCAGTTACAAGAGAAGGGCTAAATAGTGGGATAGGAGTTTTACAGGGTGAAATGCATGGTTAAACTTGCAGCAGTTCAAGTTGTGTGTGGGTCAAGATAGTAAAAAATAAAAATAAAATGGAAATTTTCATGTAAATGGGTATACGACTGTAAGACCTGGTAAGGCATGCGTACCTCAGTAAATCACTGGTAAAGTCTGAATGTCCGCTTGGTTGATATGGGCATGCATGTGGTGTTATGATGAAGCATGCTGAACTAGGACAGCTTGTGAGATTATATGGGCATGCATGTGGTGTTATGATGAAGCATGCTGAACTAGGACAGCTTGTGAGATTATCAAATTCCCGAACATTGACTGGTAGGGCCTGGAGGTGAGTGGTGGCTGGCTTACTTGGCAAATTTGGCTAGATTTGGCCAAGGAAAACCCAAAGTCAAGTTTAAAGGGGGTATTGTTAGATAAACTTGACCCTATGGTGGAGTTGAGGTTATGTCAACAGTTATGGTTAACAGTTGTGGTTTTGGGCACTAGTATTGGTGACTCATGGTATTGAACCCATAGCACTACATGATATTGAAGCCCTTAAAAGGCTTGTGTATTCTCCATTCTAGGAAGCCATGGTTGAGCGGTGAAAGCTCAGGTTGTTGGCCGGCTTGGCTGTATTTTAGCTAAGAACAATAATAGATCTATTGTTGGTTGGTTTTCTCCCCAATTGAGGTTTTTCAGATAATCATAGTGTACATGGTTTGAAGGTGTATTTCTTGATTGTTATATTTATTTCTCTTGAACTCTAACAAATTCTATCACTCCTTCCAAAGTGTTGCCTACTGGTGAAATTGGTTTAATTTTAGGGAGAAGCATGCAAGCAAACCTAATTTGCAATAAGAGTTCGTCATGGCCTTCATATGCATATATATATTTTCAAACACTCTCATTAACACAAATGTGAAGCTTAACATTGTATTCAAGCAATACTATTTCACTACAAGTTTCTTCATTGCCACAGTTTACACAGAGAGAATTTCCCAAGCGCATGAGGATAGTTCTTATAGGAAAGGACATATCCTCATAGGAAAGGACAATTTCACTTATCTCTACTAAAACTACATTAACTACATTACTGATGGGATCTTCCTTCCAAAGCTTCACAAGATGACATGCTTGCAATTCTCACTGTAGTCCCATTGATAAACCAACACTTTCTACTCATAATAGTTTTTAGCACACTTGATAAACCAACACTTTCTACTTCTAATGTTTCCGAAATTACTTCCTTCACCACCAACCAGTGTGCCATACCTTCTGGATCTGCTTTGCAATTTGCTTCAACTTCATTCTAGCGCATTATTATATTTCTGTAGTGCTTGCTTGATATAAAATAATTCGTACATGAGCAGTTCACCTTGAACTAAATGACTACTGCACTGCACATTGTGAGAATGTCCCTAGCTGTATCTAATTCCCAAACATATAAATACTTTATAGACAGGGTGGAAATAAGCCTTTTGTCCTCTAAGCTTCATACACTATTATGAGTTATCACTCTAACGATTGTGATCTATTCCTTAACGATGAGTTTGAACATTAATTTGAATGGACCTCCCTTCACCTGTCCCTTGAGCTACTGCTTTAGCTGCTCGTCTTCTATCTACAATTTTTTTCTTACTGTGATGCCGTAAAGTCTCACTTTCCCCATTTTGTCATTCTATTCAGAATGGTCCATACGACCACTGCTGTGACCAATACCCAATGCCAAAAGAGCTAGGCCTATGAGCTACCCGATACCCCTAGTGCTTTCCTTGTTATATCTCGAGGCTGTGGCAAACTGTGTAGTGATGGCAGTGGGAGAACATACAACCGTGTTGAAAGACCCTATTTGTTAGGATTGTTTGTTGACGGGACTGCCTCGCTTCCTATCAACGCTTTACAACATCCTTTGTTTCCTCTATAAGGCGTCATATAGGAGGGAAACTAACAAGAATACTTCTCTCTATTGGGCTTGTTAACTGACTGAAGCACTCAATGTTTATAAGATAGAACCAATGACGTTATTTTTTCCAACTCTTACTAACTCGTAATAGCCAAAGGCTGACATATGGGAAACGAAAACAAAAAAAATATGTCACTTATCATGATGCTCGAAGGTAGTCAGATCAGCCAACAAATGTTTAATTGCAATAATTGAAACTCTGCCATCCATGATGCCTAATGGTGGATAGATATAAAAAGGTTGACGGCGAAGATTTCATCTCTGTGAACTCAGAGAAAAGCTAGGAGAATCAAAATTTGTTTTAAGTGTTTCTTCTACATGCCTCTGCCATTGTGCTTTAAGCTCACCCCTCCACTCCACCTTTTTAACATTAAAAAGCTTGATTCTATGTTGCGAACTCGTCTGCATTCCATCAACATAAGTTTATTAAAAAATATGACAGTGCACACACACAAATGTTTAATTGCAATAATTGAAAGTCTGCCATCCATGATGCCTAATGGTGGATAGATATAAAAAGGTTGACGGCAAAGATTTCATCTCTGTGAACTCACAGAAAAGCTAGGAAAATCAAAATTTGTTTTAAGTGTTTCTTCTACATGCCTCTGCCATTGTGCTTTAAGCTCACCCCTCAACTCCACCTATTTAACATTAAAAAGCTTGATTCTATGTTGCGAACTCGTCTGCATTCCATCAACATAAGTTTATTAAAAAATATGACAGTGCACACACACAAATGTTTAATTGCAATAATTGAAAGTCTGCCATCCATGATGCCTAATGGTGGATAGATATAAAAAGGTTGACGGCAAAGATTTCATCTCTGTGAACTCACAGAAAAGCTAGGAAAATCAAAATTTGTTTTAAGTGTTTCTTCTACATGCCTCTGCCATTGTGCTTTAAGCTCACCCCTCAACTCCACCTATTTAACATTAAAAAGCTTGATTCTATGTTGCGAACTCGTCTGCATTCCATCAACATAAGTTTATTAAAAAATATGACAGTGCACACACACAAATTGGGTATTAGTAGCAAGAGATTATAAGAGTGAGATCGACTCTATTTGCAGG
This sequence comes from Pinus taeda, assembly GCA_000404065.3. NCBI lineage: Eukaryota > Viridiplantae > Streptophyta > Pinopsida > Pinales > Pinaceae > Pinus > Pinus taeda. Next base: position 20,582 of record APFE030016944.1, read on the forward strand.
AGTCTTTCCTCACTAATTCTCTTTTTTCCTTCGCTTAATTCTACAGTATCTCTCCCTCCTAGAGGAATATTTTTATCGTTTATTTCATATAAGAAATATCTCATTCAACAAATTCTAAAACTAATTTCTAATAAGTTTCCTAAATTAGCTATATTGTCCTTCGAAGTTCACAATATCTCTTCTAACTACATATATTCCTTCTAGACTAAGACAAAATAAAAAATTACAAATTGAATGGCTTAGAGAACCCAATATCTGTTGGTAAACAAATTATGAAACATAGTCCCTTAATAAATGAGTTTTTGACCTAAGAGGTGAAAAATGATCTTAGGTGGTAGATGCTTTTGGATCAAATAACATCTATTTATAGAAGTTTATGAGTTTCTTGGATTGTTCCAAGGTTTTATTTTGGTCAGATGATCACCTTGGTAGTATTATTTGTAATTTTGGAATGCTAAACCTCTTTTTTAGAACAAAAAAAATTGTCTCCTAAATTTGTTTTTCATTTGGAGGTAATATTTTCTCCCCTTTGTTTTTATCATACCCACATGGCCATTTGGGGGTAACCTTTTACCCCTTATTTTCTCCCATACACACATGGCCTACTCCCATAAGAGGACTATAACCACTATTTTACAATGGAAGGCAAAATTATTTTTTTATGTTGAAATGAGAGGAGATACTTATTAGTTTGTTGATATAGCTCTATGGTTTGGATTCTTTCTACACTCTACATGGCATAATTTTTCTTAAATGTTTCCATACTTATATCTTAGAATTATAGGTCCCATTTCTAGAGATTCATGTATGTATTATACATTAGTAAGAGTTTCACCACTTCCATTCCTACTTTGTGTGCAACTTATTGCATTATATTAAGAACTTACAATATCAATGAGAATTAGGAATATTATGATTTATGGAGACCCATGAACCATTTTTAGATTTGATATAAATATAATGAAGAGGATGAATTAATATTTTTTTCATACCTGTTTTAGGAGAGATATAAAGTATACGACATCACCCATTTTTGTAGGATTAAAGTTTACCTTCTCCTAATTTATATACACATGTCTTGGAATTGGAATCACTTTTTTCTTAATAGTTGCTTTGAGGATGAAAAAATGTTTCATTATTCATCCTCCATGCATTTACAACGAAAGTTTGAATGGAAGTCGTGTTTTACTAGTTCCCCTGATCAAGGAAATGCTTGAAATTTATATTAATTCAACTCTAATATAAAGAATATTGGTAATTTGAAATAGTTTCTTTTTGGTAAGCTCACTTATACATTTATGGAAATCAGTTGAATTTCACTATAAGTGGGTGCATTTTTGGTTGAATTCAACAAGCTACATTTCATAAGTTTAAATTGTTGAGAAAGAGCCACAATAAATGAAATTAAATTTACTAAATACTTTAATACTTTTCATTGGTTATAAAATAATTAAAATTGACAATGACATGTTCATAGATATTTTAAAATATTTATAACATTCTTACGACAAATTTTTTTTTTCTCCAACTTGAATCCTAGATCAAACGAAATGAATTACAACAAAAGACTCAACATTCTAAACTAGTCCTTGCATATAATAAAATTTCTTTTGAGTTTGGTAGAAAATATTGTCAATTATAACATGATAATATTAGTGATACCAGTTTAGGACCATATTCAAATAAAGATGAAATTTGTTTAAAAAAAGTAGCTCGCCCTTCCCAAACCCATCATTAGAATTTGAGAAGAGGTCATCAATAACAAGCATAGAACTAGTATGAGATAATAAAAGGAAGTGATCTTTCACATTTTAGACTACTCCAAACCAATGTAGTTTTAGAGTGTGGGGTGTATTCAGAAAAGTTCATCTTCATGTACATGACATCCACTTCAAATTTACAAATATCAACATTGTCATTCAGTTGGAAACTCCAAAGATCAATGTTTTGATGTTCACCCTTGGGACCATGATGAAGAAATGCTCATAATTAAAACCAATGTTCTAGTCATAAGAACCTTGTAAGAGAAAATACTCACCTTCGATGGATAGTTCTTGGAAATGGTCTTCAATGAAGAAGAATATATACCAATCATATCCCAAATTTTACTATTGAATATTATCACTTCTTGTAGTGGATATATTTTCTTCCTCTCATCTTGTATTTGACAGGGGCAGTAGCCAACTACTAGTGTCAAAGTCAAACTGAGAAAACCTAAGTCATGACTAGAACTAGATCCAGTATTCATAGCCTAGACCCAAAGTCAGCTCAAGTGAGATTTTGCGTTGTATCTAGAGATAGACTCATGTTTCATCAGCACAATTTGGTTTGTGGTCATCCCAAAACCACTAGTTTTTTTATTGTCATTCTTAAACCATCACTCGGTAGAAGACTTAATGATATACTAGATAATAGTATGTGGTCAATTTCAAACCACCATTTTATTAGTTTTGTTGACATCTCTAAACTATAATCAAGGGACACTTACACTTCATAAAAGGCATCATCCTCTAGCTAGAATCAAAATTTCTTTGGGCACTACTTCAAGTCAAGTTCCAGAGTTGGTGGTCAGTGTCAAATCATCACCTATCCAAGGCTTTATTTTTTTCTGCTCTTTCTAGTTTATGGTTTTTCTTAAACCACCATTAGTAGAAGACTTTTTTTTATGCTATAGATTTGGTTTGTAGTCTTCCTTAAACCCCTGTATTTAGGGAGAACATTCAACCATTTTTTACCATTCACTAATATATTTCAACTCTCTTGTTAGAATTCCATACAATCCCAGTATAAATTTGATGGGCACTTTTGCTTGTCGAGTAAACTTTTTGTGACGAGTTGTTTTTCAAAATTGTTCTTCATGTGACATTTGATATTTATTTTTTCCCATAATTTCAATAGGATATATTAGATGAATTTTTATTATTTTTGTGATAAATAGAAGAGAAACTTAGTATATAACATTTAACATAATATCATCGAATTGGAAAAACTCATAAAATATAAATGAACCTCTTCCATTGCATTTTTGGTTTGTAATCTGATATTTTATTATTGAATAATTACAAATTCATCTTGCCCACTTAGGAATTTTATAAGTGGACCTTCACTTTGGAAAAGTTAAGATAGGATTTTTATTATGAATTGTACTTTTAAATTTTATAACATTTACAATTTTAATCTAATTCAATCTATGATATATTAAATATTACCATGGCAAAAGTAAACATGTGGAAAGGAGTAAGCTAACCACCAACAAATATTTAAGTAAAAATAAAGACTAAGCAAAGTTACTATCTACATATTTAATTATCTCATAGGGTGCTCATTCACACACACCCACACATACACACATACATGGGTTATGACACAAGTAATTAAAACTAGTTAAGCAAAGTCAACTACCAAACAATAAATGTACTAAGTTCTCATTTTTTTGAGGTAGCAAAAAATTATCCGATTTGGAAAAGTGTTGATTCAAAATACATATATTTTTTTTTATGTATCAGGTTTGAACATTCTTTTTAAATGTTAGTGATTTTGGAGCATATATTTTTTGTATGTATCAAGTTTGAACATTCTTTTTAAATGTTAGTGATTTTCATGTTGATTTTGAAAAACGTTAATGCAACATCAACCCCATTTTTTAAAGGACTTTAAATTTTCTAATGTATTAAGTGGAGTTTTTTTTTAATGTTGGTGATTTTCATGCAGATTTTGAAAAACATAAACATTTTTTTAAGGCATATTTTTCCAGTTATGCACATTTTTTTTAAATATTGATTATTTAACCATTTTTCAAGTCATAACAACATTAATATTTTGAGGTTACGATTTTTTTTTATGTATTTAAAAAAAAACAAAATCATTAACATAGAAATTAAAAACATACACAATTAAAACATCAAAAATAAAAACATTAAACAATATATATATTAAAACAATTTTTTAAGAAAGGAACAAAATCTTAAAAAAAGAAATTGGAAAAAAAAACATTAAAAAATATATTTTAAAAACGAGTGTTTATCAAATATTTTTTGAAAAAAACAAAAAAGTGAAAGATAACAAATTTAGATTAAACAAATTGATTTAGAAGACATTTTAAATAAAAAACGAAACAGAAAGAGTAATAAACTACTATTAGAAAAAACAATAAAAGTAAAAACAAAAGCTAAAAATAAAAATAAAAAACTTAAAAAAAAAACTAAAAAATAAGCAGTAGTTTGTTGATGTTTTCAAATTTCAATTTTAATTTTAATGAATTATTATTTATTTTTAATATTTTTTTTAATTAATCTAATAAGAAATTATTTATTTACTTTTTTGAAATATTTTGTTTATATATATATTTATTTTATCTTTGATACTTTTTTGTTTTTACTTTTTTTTTTGTTTTAATATTATATTTTTATTTCTTCTTATTTTTTAGATTATTTTTTTTTTAGTTTTAATTTTTTTCCAGTATATTAAATTTTTATTTTATTTTAATTTTTTTTCAGGGTTTGGTTGTCAATTGTCGACTAGTAACCTGATCTTATTATGTGTCAATTTTGTACTTGACTTTAAAGTTATTGTCATAATGAATCAAGTCTACTCCCACAATATGTGAATGTCAATTTTTTACTTGACATTAAAGTTCTTGTTATAATGAATCAAGTATACTTCCGCAATATGTGAATTTCATAGTCGGTGTTTAAGATTTCATTACAATGGGCCAATTTCATCTACACTGTAGCCCAATTTGATATTTCATTTTTTATTTTTTGTTGCAATGTATCAAGTTGTCTTACGCTAGATTTTAAAATCGTAAATAGTTACTCTTGGTATAATGGCTCATTCACGTTTTTATTTGTAAATTTTTTTTAGTCATAATTTTTTTTCTATAAAGTCATGGTTGAAATATGTTGGAATTTTTTTTTAATCATGATCTTTGCTCTTAATTCTATAGTTGAAAATTTGTCAAAATTTTAAGGTTTTTCTAAGTCATAATATTTTATCTTTAGTGATATTTGAAAGCAATTATAAGTATTTTTTTTAACACCGTGGTTGATAATTATTGGGATTTTAAGGCTTTTCAGAAACATATATTTTATCCTTAATGCCATGGCTCAAAATCGTTACAATTTTAAGGCTTTTCAGAGAGGTGATATTTTATTTTTATTGTGGTGCCTAAAAATAGTCGGAGTTTTAAAGTTTTTTGAAGCCATGATATTTTATCTTTAATGTCATTATTAAAAGAATGTTAAAAATTTACCCCGCAAACAAAAACATTATTCTAGCATCAACACTTTTCATTTTCAGGGTGTTTTTTGCACAATTTTTTTTTTTGGTTTTCACTGCCATCTAAAAAGAATGTTGAAAATTTACCTTGAAAAAAAATGGTGTTGATGCAACATCATTACTTTTTAGTGTTGGGTTGTTTCTTCATGTTCTTTTGGGGTTTCTTCGGCTTTGTTGTTAAAACAAGAATTCTATGATGCGATGTCAGTTTCTTTGACTAGGTATCCTAAGTTTCTGTGCTGTCATGGAATTTGTGAAATGAACGAGAAACTCAAATTACTTAGGGGAGTTTTTAAATGTGTTTGTGAAAACCATGTAAACTTAAAATCTTCATCTCTTCTGGAACTTTCCCAAATGAACAATTTAATAACTCGATAACCAAAAACAACCTGCAAATATTAATCATAATTCATTAATATCAATTTGAAAAAAATTGTTTTAAAACAAAAAAAAACATTAAAAATTACAATTTTGCCATAGGTTATATTTTTTTAGCAGTAGTTTTTCTTAAAATTATTAATATATATTATTATAGGAAATTATATTTATATTATGGAAAAAACTACTTGCTTATTTATAGAATAGAAAATACTCTATTTAAATAGTTATAATTTTACAAAATATCTAAATAGATAATATAAAATATAATTACAGAATATCTATCTTAAATGATAACTATAAAATAATAATTACAGAATATCATTTAAACATATTTAATCTTACAAATTATAACTTTATTTTTAAATCGAACATTTTTCGTAACTACTTGAATTGTCAAAATGTCTTATTATACAAGAAAGTTTTCCGACCGACTTAAATCTTGATGGATGATCAACTCATTTTTTATATTTTTATAATTATAATTTTTGTTAACAAAATTAGGCTTTTAATTATTAAATGGAACACTTTACATTTTAAGACAAAAGAAGATGCGTTGGCAATACGAAAACTCGGACCCCAACCCACAGCCGCCAGATAAACATGGACTGCATAGATATTGCAGATAACTATAATGGATTGACATATCCAATCCCCACAAATGCGGCACTTTCAACGAGTTCACCGCGACCGATTTTAAACATTTCAAAGGAACTACGATATAAATTAAGGAGCTATGTGTGACTTTGACATCGGTGCAAAAGTAAGGTTGCTCACACTACGTTAGCAAAAGACTTCAGAAACGAAAATGGCGATCTCTACTGCAGGCCACGTTATCAAATGCAAAGGTAATTAAATCACAGAGATTTGTGGGCACATTGTAAGTCATGGCCTGTTGTGCAAGATCGATTTAGAGGGTTGAGCAGGATTTTTGTTAGCCGTATGTGTATATGTTTGTGTATAATTTATGTTTTGCACCCCTCTGATATTTTGATATCTTTTTGTTTGTATTTTTGCTGTAGCTGCTGTTGCATGGGCGGCAGGGGAGCCTCTCAAGATTGAAGAAGTGGAAGTGACTCCTCCACAGGCATGGGAAATCAGAATCAAAGTGCATTATACCGCCTTGTGCCACTCAGACCTTATTTTCTGGGACGAAAAGGTATGCAATAAACAATCAGAATTTAATTTATTAAATATAGAAAAATCAATGTATGGATCATGATATGGATAATACAAACATGTTTCAAATGTCTCTTATCTTTAAGCTTTGGACGAAAAGGTATTGCATGAACAATCAGAATTTAATTTATTAAATATAAATCATGATATGGATAATACAAATCTGTTTCAAATCTCTTTTATCTTTAACCTAGGATTTTGGTCCTAAAATAATATGAACCTAAAACAAAAACCTCTTTCATAGTCTATAATATATAGCATGCATAACATTATTGACTTATCTTTTATATTATTAGTGGGCATGGATGCTGCCCGGCACACATAATCGTAACATTATCTCATTGACTATCTTTTATATTATTAGGGGCATTAGGACATTAGGAAACTTGATAATATCTAAATCATGAATTTAGTTTTTTTTATTTTTTTATTTTACAGCTTATAAGAAAGAAAACATGTTCTAAATACGTATTTGCAATCTCTTTAAAAGCCTATCAAGCCTCATGATAATAGAAGTAAATGTCAAGCCTCATGATACGGTTTGCTATCTTATGTCCTATGATTATGTTTGATTTATTAGTTTTGAGCAGGTTTTTTTAAGATCCAGGTAACAAGGGACACTCTCTAAGCTTCACATCCAATGAATTGAGATTAATTTTTTTTAAATGCTTGTTTATTTAATATTTTTTTATCCACCTTAGCTTTCTTTCTTAATATTTATCTTTTTTTTCACACATTCGGAGCAACATTCAGAGTGCGTTCCCTTTGAAGATGTGTCCTCCTAGCCTACTTTAGTAGGCATTGACTTCCCTTTGGAGATGTTTCCTCCCACCCTGCTTTAGTAGGCACTTGCTTCAGCTTCATCAGTTTCACACACCCTCAGATTTGGGTTCATTTAGAGATATGTCCTCCTACCCCAAGCTATGTAGGCACTTGCTTCAGCTTCATCAGTTTCACACACCCTCAGATTTGGGTTCATTTAGAGATATGTCCTCCTACCCCAAGCTATGTAGGAACCTAATATTTCATCAACAGGCAACATTATGTCACATCCAACAGCCTTTGGCATGGGTTAAATAGACATACGCCCTCCAACCCCATGCTATGTAGACAACTGCAATTTCATCAACAATGGATCACATCACATCAACTCCAGTTACATTCAAAAATTACTTCAAACATGGCTTTAGACTTAAACCTGGAAGTGGAAGTGGAAAGCAAGAGATGCTTTCTATCTAAACTTGGCTCAAAATGGTAATAACTAATGAAGAAAGAAACATCTAATCTAGTTTTATGAAACTTATATAAAGACAAGCAATATTTAAATAACGTCAAAATGGTAATAACTAATGAAGAAAGAAACATCTAGTTTTATGAAACTTATATAAAGGAAAGCAATATTTAAATAACGTTTTTAGCCTCTCTTTTTTTTTTTTATTATTTGATAACTCAGAAGAAAGAAGACATTTTCAAACTATGTTTTTGTAATATCGTTAAAAATCTATGAAGCCTAAGGGAATATTACAGCGTTGTGTGATAGCGATTGATATCTTAATTCAATCTAGCTGAGAGATGAGGCTCTCTCCAGCCAAGGCTCTAATGAGTTGCAGAGCAATTAGGTTGATCTAAAATATAGATTGTTAAATTTTCTTAACAACGAAGCGAAGTGAGTGAGATTGCTTTGCTTGCAGGCCGGCCAGAATCTTCTGTTTCCGCGCATCCTTGGACATGAAGCAGCAGGGTATACACTCTACTATTGCTCGTGAATATTTATATAAAAAAATGTAGTGATAACTAGAGGACATTTAGATTATCAAGAGAGAAATAATCAATTTCATTGTTGTTTGTTGCTATGGTTGACACAGAATTGTTGAGAGTGTTGGGGAAGGGGTGACTAACCTCAAAGAGGGTGACAGTGTGCTTCCTGTATTTACTGGAGAATGCGGAGAATGCAAACACTGCAAGTCAGACGAGAGCAACATGTGTGATCTACTAAGGGTTAATCCAGAGTCCGGGGTTATGCTAAGTGATGGAAAAACGAGGTTTTCAATCAACGGGAAACCGATTTATCATTTCCTTGGTACATCGACTTTCAGTGAGTACACTATTGTGAATGTTGGTGCTGTTGCCAAAATTAATCCAGAGGCTCCTCTTAACAAAGTCTGCGTTCTGAGTTGTGGGGTTTCAACAGGTGAAATCATATAATTGCCACGGTTTGAATTGTATGATGTTTTATAACGTGGATAATTCGATTGTTTATGTTTGGCTTGCTGGATTCCTAATCAAATCAGTCATGGTTGTTCCTCGTCTGCAATTCTTAACCAAAATTCAATTTTTTCTCCAATCAGGGTTGGGTGCCACTTTGAATGTAGCCAAACCCAAGCAGGGTTCAACAGTTGCAATATTTGGCCTTGGGTCTGTCGGGCTTGCAGTAAGTACCCGTGACAAGTGTTCTCTTTTTATGTTCATGTGTATGCAGTGTAACTTTACCATTGAATTCTTTTAAAGATTACTTGATTAGTGAACAACTCAACTCTATTTCTGTTTTTTTTGGGACAAATATGATGAGTTTACTGTTTATTTTTCTCTTAGACTTCTAATCTTCCCTTAACTATGCAGGCTGCTGAAGGAGCAAGAATTGCAGGAGCTTCTCGAATAATTGGAATCGATTTAAACAGTGCCAGATTTGAAAAAGGTTGTGGATTGCCCGTTTTTCCATTATTGGATATACAGTGTATATAAGTTGACTTTTTACTTGCTAATTCTTTGTATGAACCATTTCAGCAAAGCTCTTTGGTGTAAATGAATTTCTAAATCCACTGGACTATGACAAGCCTATTCAGCAGGTTGGTTCTGCTATCTACAACGATCTTTAGTTTCTCTTTCTAAGATATGAATACTTGTGTTAATAGTTGAGAGTTTTAATAACTGATTCAATAAGTTCATTGACCTACCCTTCCGGATCTGAATACTTGGTTTATCAATTAATACAGTTTATCCACTAACATGAATTGTTGCATCAGGAAAGCTTTCTCGGAAGATCATGTTATCCGTTTTCAGTCGTCAAAGAATATATATATGATATATATAAAATCCCAGACTAGGTCAATGATAGTTGTTCTATTAGATTGAAAAATGATTTGATCTACCTATTCTATCATCATGATCCAGGAATAGTTTAATTTCCTACCAAGTAATTTCTTCAGCAACAACGCCCATCTCATGAAGCTTGATAGCTTTCTTCCAGAACAGGTCCCCAATTTTTTTTTATATATTAGTTACACACCTTGACATATTAATTGCATGTATAGTTCAAAGTTTAATAATTATCCCTAGTTGTATAATGCATTAATAATATTATCATAAAGTTATATTTTTACAATAATTTAATTTTATTAAAAGTATAATATTTATTATTATTAATTACTTTTTATAAAAATATAATATTTTTTTTTATCAAACATTTATTTAACTAAAGTTACTTTTTATAAAAATATAATATTTTTTTATCAAAACATTTATTTAACTAAAGTTTACAATTAAAATTTTTTGGCTTACCCATTTCAAACCAATAAGTATTGTTTATTATCGGCACTAGATGAAACCAACAAGTGTGGTTCATCATCATAATTAGATAAAAAGATAGACTATTTATAAGAAGAATTTTGGTCTAAATCACATAGAGGAAGACCTTTGTCGACGCGTTTTGAACCAACTAGTGTGATTCCAGCCTAGCATGTTAAATAGTCTGAGCAGACTCCAACCGCTACTTTCTGACTTTAAGATCCAGGTCAAATTTTTATTTTATAATATTATTATTATTATATTTTATTATCTTATTATTTGGAATAAGTTAGATTATGTAAAAAATGTATAGATAAATAAAATAAATTCAAATGGTTACTTTAAAATAAATTCATGGTTAGTTTTTAGACTATGGCAAAGGTTTAAATAAAAATCAATGTAAAAACATAATTTCAAGCAACCATTATTTTTTATTTTAGCAAAGTAATTAATAATTTTTATAATAAAATATTATTTCCCTTAAATTTAATAATTGATTGTTTATCTAATAAAACCGTTTGAATTTTATTTTATTTTATATTAAATTTTTTACTTACCTATGTGATTAGATTTAATTTATTAAATTTTCATTCATCGTCATTTTATTTTTATATTTTAAAATAATAAAATTAACTTGCCCTTCTTGCCAAAATGATTGTTTAATGCATTTTTTTCGTAAAACTCGCTCTCGACCAACTCATAGATTTTGAATCTGAATTTTTTTAGTGTCATTTTTATTTACAAGGATTATAAAATTACTATGTTGTATTTTATACGGTAAGGAAAGCAATTTTTGTTTTTTAAATCTATATTTTGATTTATTAATTATTTTATATTTTATATTGTTTTAAAATGAATAAATTACAAATTAGTAATTTAATTATATAATTAAATAATAATAATTAAACTCCTAACAAACATTTATTAAATAATAAACCGGCCTTAATTAAAAATCCATAACTTTGCGCAAGTTTTTTTTATTGCATTTAAAATAATAAAGATAAAAATAAAAATCAAGAATAATCAAAATATTCTATTAAAAATAAGTAAAGATGTGATAGGCATAATTGAAAGTAAAAATCCTTAAATGAAAAGGAAAAGTAATTTGTAAATGAAATACTTTAGCTATATAATTATCTCGTTATGCTGATTAAATATGACACTTGCATTTTATAGCAATGAAATAGTTTATATTGATTTATTTATTCCAACGCATTCTTTTATTGATTTATTAGTTACACATATAACCCAGGTTCCTTTAGAACTCTCTCCAAAAGGCAGATTGATAATTTAATACTTATTTCTTCATTATATATTTCTTTAATCTTCCACCTAGACTACATATTACTCATTTATTTTATAACATAGAAAATAGGAAAAAATTAATATCTTATTACACATCATAGATATCTTTACTCTTCCCCTCGGATCCGTTATTCCACTTACCCTTATGTCACTTCCAAGTATGTATCCTTCAATTCTTGTCTTACCCGATCCTTTACTCAATTTACGCTCATGAATGTTTTTCGTATGGAAGTACAGTTAAAGTGACACGATAGAAAGTGGTAGAACCAGTTCCCCTATTTTCGCACTGGCGTGAGAAGGCAAGTGACTATACCCCTTACGCTTTGAATTGGTTTTTGAGAGGCCTTCCAGTTCTCCAAGAACAATCAATGCTTTTCTTTCGGCCGTGCACCAATGAACTCAGTGGACCTTGTCAAAGGTTAGGTTCTTAGCCACCCTCACTATCGACTATCGCCCTTCCTCTATATACATTATAAAACCACTATCCCGGACCCTCGTTGCCATGTCTGATTTATCCGTGGTGTGGCGGTAAGTTTATTTGTGCAGAGCTTAGGTTGAAGAAGAATCAATAAGGTTTTAAATAATATTGAATTTAAGCAACTAATTGTTATTAATTGGAATTGCAAACAGTTTATATTAGATTCTTTGGTCGAGCGACTTCGTTCCTCTCCTGTTTAATCGAATCACTTTAATGTACCTCTCCTGTTAGTCGAGTCACTTAACGTACTTCTCCTTTCAACGCTTCTTTACGCAAAAGGAAGGAAACCTTGAATGAAATAAGAAAAGGTGGTGGTCGATTTAGGCTCCTTCCATTCCACTGCATAGCCTTGTCACCGAGGCCTGAGCGGGGCCAGCAGGTAACTACGGGCCCTCTGTCCCACGAAGCAGCCCTCGCTCGGTTAATCAACCGGCAAGCAGCTGTTTTCAACCAGCCTCAGATTATATCGACCAGCCTCAGTTAGGTCTAGCAAGCAAGC